>AWUE01019834.1:0-25228 GCA_001974825.2 Corchorus olitorius | reverse complement strand
CTAGTAGCATCTTGTGTCTAGAAAATAATTAAAAAGGAAGAAAATAAATAACAAAGAAAATGATAATGATAATGAAAGGAAAACATTGCATTTTCAAAATTGAATTGACATACTACCAAACATGTATTGTAATACCTCTCCATTGACAACACGAGTAATAGTATTCAACATTTCTTCACTCTCATCAGGAAATTGTCGCTGAAGAACATTTAGGACAACTTTCAAAGCACACCTCAGGTTTTGAACTTCAGTCTTTAACCCTTGTACCTCTTGATTTTGCTGCGTTGGTTGGGAACTTGAGGGCCCTGATTTATTAGATAAACTGGATTTTATTCCCGAACAACGAACACGCCCTGATCTTTTCTCCGGTCCTACCACTTTGGAAAACACATCGTCTTTCCATGAAGTCTCTTGAGTAATAGAATCCTCACTGGTTTCAATTATGATTCCCTTCATGCATTGCTAAGACCGAAATGAAATGAAAAGTTCGATAAACATGGAAATTATAAAACAACAATAATAAAACATAAACTTAAAAAACATAATGGAAAACTATTTAATTACCACAAATTCAGTTGCCTTGTCATTAACAACATTTCCATCTTTACGAGTTCGAGTTCGAGTACGAATATAAACATCAGCACGTGATGGTGGAATTCCGTTGTTTTCCTCAGTCTACAAAATCGCATTATTAAGTTTCCAAATGGACTAACCAGACAATAAAATAAGACTCATAAATATTTAACTAGTTCTCAAGAAAAGGGTAATATATGTACCATAGTTTGAATAAGCCTGGAGAATGATTTAGTTCCTGCACAATGAGGCTGATCTGATTTTGAGCGATTCTCTCTGTTTTTGCACTTTGTTCCTATTAAAGATTGAAAATTCACAACTTTTCATCAAAGATATAATATCGTAGAAGTAACTGAAAATGGAATATTTTACTAAACATTTACCTTTGCTTCAGTAGTGAGCCAATGTGCAGCAATGAAAAGAAATTGATCTTTATTTACTCGAGGATCTTTAACGTGTTCAAACATTTGCTCCGGTGTCTTATCTTCATCATAGTATTTATTCTTCAATTCATTCTTCCATGCCCTCCACTTAGTACTTAAGTCTTCTAATGCCCAAGTCTTAACATGTTCCATTGTTTCTTCATTGATCAATTCATCAGAATCTACTTTCTAAAATACAAACTTTGTCTACAACACGAAAAATAAGATATAAGGCATTTGGCATTTGGAATCTGAAATACAAACTAAAACAATTAAATGTTTGATACCTTCACCAAATTCCACATTTCTTCTTTTTTCGCATTCGACATTTTAGACCAGCTTGTGTAAGTTAGAGATTCATAGTCATTTCTTCTCACCAAAGTTCCATTAAAGCGAGTCAACTTGCAAGCCGCATCTCCCACTGGTATATGGTTAGCATTCACCTTAACAACAATACTTTATTCCTCGTCTAAATCCCAAATGTCGGACAAACGAGTGTGACCTCGAACCTTTTTAGGTCTATGGTGGGTATCGTTTACCACCAAAAATTAAATTACTAAACTAACCTATAGACATGGTAAGTCTAGGTCGAACCTCAGGAAGTTGTTCACTAGCTACTTTCTAACAACAAAAATAAATCAGGGGGGTTTTGATAAATTGAAATTAAACTTTGAACTAAATTAAACTAAAGTGCAAATAATTAAAATAGAAGAAAGATAATTATGAGAAGAATTCCAATCCCAAGCTTGACTAATTAGGTTGACCTGATCATTAAAACAAAAGAAATTAGAATATTCATCAAAATAGAAGGCGTAGATTGACAACAAACGTTAATCAATCCCATGAATTCACCATAATACTAATTAAAGCGAACGCTATTAACTAGCCTAATTGAGGTCCTAACCCTATGGCAAACGCATAAAGAATTCAAGGTTCAACAGCATTAAGTTTAGTGAATTTTAGCCTTCACGAATAACACTCCCCAAACGGGCGAGCATTCAATTCGCATCTGTAATTCCCTAGTGAGTTCCAGCTATCTTTCGATAACCCCTCCCATTCACTAGTTACTACCATGTGAAACCTAACCGAACGGTATAGAATTCCAACTAGTTATAGATTTATAATCCTAATTAATAAGTATGCATCCAAATCAATTAGAAATCCTAAAAACATAAAATTAAACCCGGAATCATAAAATACTAAGATGAATAATCAAGTTAAGAACAATAATTCTCACAAATCAACCCATTAGTTCAAGCAAGGAATTGGAAACAAGAAAATTAGCTACTCATGTTATTGAGATTAAAAACACAATAATCAATTGAATTAATAAAACCCAAAGACATGAGAAGAAGAGAAAGAACCAATTTTGAGTCTTCAATTTAAGAGAAAAGGAGAAAACAATTGTTGCTCCAAAGTAAGAGAAACAGCGCCTCAAATTCTCCCCAAAAGAAAAGTTGCTGCGATTTCTAACTCTAAAGCCTTTAAATAAGGCTTCCAATCTCTATTCCTACCTAACTAAGGAAAAGCTAAAATAATAAAATAAATCCAAATACAAAAAGGACTAGTGTAGTTTTGACCCATTCAGCCCAATAAAGGTAGGAAATAATCCAAAAGAGAATAAGGAGCAAAGCCCAATGAAAACATGATTTCTTTGTCAAAATTCGAATTCTGTCAGGAGCCTCCCCGTGCGCGGCAAGGAACCTCCCCGCTCTCGGGTAGCCTCAGGGAATTTATTTTCTTCCAGGAGCTTGACAGGTTCGGCAAGGGTTCTCCCCACTCTCGGGGAGCCTCAGGGAATTTCATCCTTTGCTTCATTACTTATTTTGAAATTCCACCGCGTTTAGGATGTTGTCCATTCCGTTTCCAAATCCTAAGTTCCAAAAGGTTCTCTAAATTCTTCACAAAATCACTTTGAATTATCCTATTTCAACATTAGCATCTTCAAAAGTACATATAAGACAAAAACAAAGCAATTAGGTAGAAATGAAACAAGATAGGCATTAAAATTATACGAATTAAGCATAGAAAACTAAGTAAAATAAATGCCTATCAGTCTTGCAACTACATATAAACAAATTGTTAAACCACCAACAATCACTAAGTTAAACAAGTAAAATATATCTAACATATAAAACTGCTGCACAATACTCATAGAATTTTCTGACCAGATACTCATAGAATTTGTTGTTTTTCCTATTGCTAACTTTCTTAACCCTTTTTTTCCTGCCCTGTTAATCCTGTTAGATTAGAATAAGTAGAAGACAATGTTTGTTTAATTGCTGAACCAGAAAAAACAATAATTAAAGGTTCCATATTTTCCATTTGGTTATAATTTTTTGTATAGAAGAACCAGTAAATTATATGCACGTGCTCTCCAGACTTTAGTTAAGATGTTATCTCCTGGAAAACGGGAAACAAGCAGATTTTTATATAGGCTTTTATCTCCTAGTAATCATTCACATAACACGGGTTTTGTGCATACAAAGAACTTTGGATTCAGACATACTTGAAAGTAATTATTTTAGTGAAGATGTTTACAAGTCAAATCTGTAGTTTTTTAGCTTTTAAAGTATGTTTATGGTTTCTGCTTTCCGGTATGGAATCAGCATATAGGGTTTGGATCAAAGAGAGGAGAAAAGGGCTAAAAACAGTAGATTCTGCTGAACTATACACAAGTTTAAAAAATCAAACCCCAGCACTATACACAACTTTGCAGGCAATGGGTATAAGACAAAACAAACAGATTTCCCCAATAAGATTTTGCTCAAATAACATAGTATGCTCAGCCATAACATCCATTGACAATAGACAATTAAGAACACCAAAATTGTTCCATTTTTATTCTAAAACATTAATGGTTTTTGGGAAAGTTGAAGTTACTAACCATTTGTTTGTTCTGCTTGTTCATCATTAGGTTGAGTGTGTGTAGCCGATGTTGATGGGTTTTGAGATTGTGGCAGAAGCTCTTGTTGTGAAGGCACAGATTGTTGTTCGGATTGGTGTTCAGATTGTTGTCCTGATTGTTGTTCGGATTGGTGTTCAGATTGTTGTCCTGATTGGGAACTAGAGATGCGATTTCTCTTGATGGTGGATTGGTGTTCAGATTGTTGTCCTGATTGGGAACTAGAGATGCGATTTCTCTTGATGGTAGATACTCTCTTACGCTTTGCCATTCTAACGCTAATGAATAACCAAACTAAAAAATGGTCAAAATATGCCAATCTAAAGATTAAAACAAAAACCATTAATTTGGTATGCATATATTTTTACCCGAATGATGAAACTATTGTTCAAAGCTCCTTTTGCAACTTCTTGTAGTCTATAATCTGAAATAAAAGGCAAATTTTAAAAGCACAATTTCCTAATTCTGCAAAACATACAAAAATTCTTGACAAAACAGCACCTATTGAATTGTTTATCTAAAGCTCCTTGGCACCTTTCTGCAATCTAGAATCTGAAATAATAGAAAAAAAAAGAAGTTGTTATTCACTATTCCAATTTGTGATTGAAAAATTACATAACAAAGTTAATTAGTATAGAAGCTTAACCTTCACACCAAAGACAAATTCATCACAAGCAATACTTAAGTATGACATGAAAGGCAAATTATCACAACCAAGACTTAAGCTTTCAATAAATAAGATCAACCATGAGTTTTGAAAGGGTAAATGTTAAAAAAAATCCTCCCCAATATGTTCATCAATGGGGTCTTCTTCAACATGCTGATTTGCCATAATTGGTGTGACATCCAGGCCCTCATCTTCATTTCTAACCCAAATGGAACTCAAATTTGGCTCATCAACTTCAGAAATAGTCCTTGGATTGTTAACAAAGGGAGTTTCATCAACGTATCATATATATCTCTAAGCTTTGCATGCTTGACAACAAGCCAACCGTTATCTCTTTCATCCTCAATGTAAAAGACTTTTTTAGCTTGTTCAGCTAATATAAAAGGGCCATCTCTCAAATTTCTTCCAGTATGAACTCGATGTGAAAAATTCACAAAAGTAAACCCGAACTTATCTTTCTTACAACCTCTATTTGGATCAATCCAGTCACATCTAAAAAGCACCACCCTACGTCTCCCTGAATAATTCAATTCAATGATGTCCGTTAAAAACCCATAATAGTTAACCTCTCCAGCAATAGACTGCACATCTCTTGAACTTGCAAAACTCGTTGTCTTAGTTGTTACAACAACCCCACTATTCTGAGTCTTTAACCATTTCTCACGTGATCTTGTATGGAATCTGAAACCATTAACAAGGTAACCACTAAATCGCCGAGGTGTATCTTGTGGACCACGTGCTATCCATCTAAGATACTCAGTGATGCGTGGATCTTGTTTTTCATCCAACTTAGCAACCTACATAAGCACTCAACTAGTTATTATAAATATCACAAGAAACCTAATGCTCCTTAAATAACAATGATGTTACACTTACATGATCACGAAACCAGTCATGAAAAGTTTCACTTTGCTTCATTTGCAATTCATATGGTGTAAGACGAGGGGAGCGATGACGTCTCCGTAGAACTTGCGCATGTTCTCTATAAGGAAACCAATTTTCAGAACAAGTAATAATAACAGGAAATAATAACTAAATATTTTATATAGGCTGCACAATGCTTACTCGATAAAAGGAGCAACTTCAGGAGTATTAAATAGCACATATCTATGTGCTTGCGCTTTAGACAGCTTATCAAGTGCAACACGTGAGACTCTTTTACGCTTGTTGACATTAAAACCTTTCTTCTTTTTCCTTCCCAAAGGTCTTCCCGTAGATTCAAAAACAGATTCCTCTTCATCAACAAACGGATTGTTATCTTCTTCATTTCGAACAGGCCGATTGAAACTAGTCTCAACCCCCTCTAAGTATCGAGAACAGAATGTTAAACATTCATTTGCCAAGTACCCTTCCGCAATTGAACCCTCTGGACAAGCTCTATTACGCATGTAAGACTTTAGTGTGAGAAGAAACCTATTTGGAAATTAGAAAGTAGTAACACTTAGAAAGTATACAATTTGGAAATAGATTGAAAATATATAAAAGTAGTAACACTTAGAAAGCATACATTTACCTTTCAATGGGATACATCCAGCGGTATATGACCGGACCAGCAACTCTAGCTTCGTGTGCTAAATGAATAACTAGATGCACCATTACCGTGAAAAATGATGGAGGGAAAATCTTCTCCATTTCACAAAGAATTAATGCAACTCTAGACTCAAGTTCTTCAAGATAACTTTCTTCAACAACTTTAGAACAAATGTCTTGGAAAAAATTTGACAAGTCAATTAGAACCGAGCATAAGTTTTCCGGTAAAGACCACCTTATTGCTATAGAAAGAAACTCTTGCATTATTAGATGGCTGTCATAACTTTTCAACCCTACGATCTTTCTTTGTTTAACTTGCACACATTTTGAGATATTGGAAGAGTACTCATCCGGAGTTCTCATTTCCTTGAGAACCTTCAAGAAAGCATTCTTTTCAGCCACATTCATTTGATAGGAAGCTTGAGGCAAGTATTGAGTATTGGTACCAGGACGAGTCTTTGGGTGAAGAACACTCCTTATGCCCATTTCGACAAGGTCAAGGCATGCCTTGTAATTGTCCTTCGACTTTCCCTCTTGACCAATCAATGTCCCTAAAATATTGTCAAAAATATTCTTCTCTATATGCATCACATCAAGATTGTGACGCAATAGAAGATGTTTCCAATAAGGTAATGTGAAGAATATGCTTTTCTTTTTCCAAGGTCCATCTCCATTACCATCTAATTCTTCCAGTTGCCTCAACACTTCTACACCAGAAGGTGGTAAAGGGGCACTTTTCAATTCTTCAGTCCCATCAAAAGAGTGTTTATTCTTCCTAAACCGATGATCATGTGCTAACCACCTACGATGACCCATGTAACAAAACTTGAAACCATGTTGTAACCACTTCGACCAAGTTTCATATCCACAACAAGGGCAAGCATACCTTCCCTTCGTACTCCACCCAGACAAATTGGCATATGCCGGAAAGTCATTTATGGTCCAAAGAAGGGCTGCGCGCATTGAGAAATTTTAGTTCATGAAGGCATCAAAAGTGTCAACTCCAACTTTCCAAAGTTCTTCAAGTTCATCAACCAATGGTTGGAGATACACATCCAGGTTATTCCCAGGTCCTTTTGGACCCGGAATAAGCAGAGAGAGGATGAAATTGGATTGCTTCATGCACATCCATAAAGGCAAATTATAAGGAATCACTATTACAGGCCAAGTACTATGAGTCGCACTAAGAGTTTTGAAAGGATTAAAACCGTATGAAGCTAACCCCAAGCGAACGTTACGAGCATCAGAGGCAAACTGAGGATAAAGAGTATCTAAGTGTTTCCAACACTGAGAATCTGCATGATGTCTTTGACGTTCGTCCTTGGTGCGTTCTACTTCATGCCATCTCATTGAGGGGGCAGTCTTGGAAGACAGGAATAACCTTTGTAATCTTGGAATCAAGGGAAACCAACGCAATATCTTTGCAGCTTTCTTCTTTTTTGAAGAATCTTCACATTCACTTTCTCCATTTAAACTCTCTTTCCACCTAGAGGCACCACATTTAAAACAATTTTGTTCATTTGCCTTATCCTTCCAAAACAACATGCAGTCATTGGGACAAGCATGGATTTTTTCATACCCTAAACTTAAAGCTGAAATCATCTTCTTTATCTCACAATAGGACCCTGGACAATTATTACCTTGTGGGAGAGAAAGTTTCAACATCTTCAATAATACATCCAAGGATTTATTAGTCCAGCCATTGTAACACTTAATGTGAAACAAATAAATTGAAAATGATAACCTTGAAAAGGTCTTGTAGCCTGGATATAGCGGTACATCACCATCTTTAAGAAGGCTATAAAACTTGCTGCTATCAATTCTATGACCCTGATATTGCTCTCTAACAGCATCTCTAAATTTTGTGTTCTCCGAATCAACATTCATGTCCCTTTGTCCCATTATATCATTCAATAAATCATTCACGTCATGACCCAACTCTAAGTCCCTTTCTTCCTCATCACACCTGATCGAGTCAAAAACAACCCTATTTTTATGGCTATTTTATTATGTTTTGGATCTATTTATGCTTAAATATATATATATGTTATTTTGTTAATATTTGTGTTTTGAGCCTTTATGAGATGTGAAATTGATAATTTGATAATTTTCACTACTTTTGGAGCTATTTTGATGACTTTTTACACATATATGAGCAAAGTAATTTTGAGTATAGATTTGGAGATTCGAAGTTCGTGTTTGAAGACTTATTGAAGACAATTTGAAGATTTGAAGACCATTGAAGAATTATTTCCAAGAAGCAAGAATTGAAGAATGGAGCTTTAATTGCGAAGGATTGAAGACAAGCCATGAAGAAGCTAATGAATTTTGGATATTTATTATGGGAAAATACTCAGCCCATATAAATCATTAATTGGAATTAAAATCTCAATTAATGACTCCTATATTCAAGGAGATATCCAAAATCCCGTAGATTCTCGATTCTAGTCCTAACAGGATTAGGATTCAGGCGCAGTTTTGGTAGAAAAATCATAACTTTCTGCTCAGACCTCTGTTTGAAGCCCATGAGTACTTGTTGGAAAGCTAACTCCGAGATCTACAATTTTCCTTTGAAGTTCAAGACCCAGTTCTGTCGTTTTCAAGTCCAAAAATGCCGTCGAAGTCCCTGCACGAATTCAGCAAAATTTCAGGATCCTATTTTAACTTGGATTCTACTCTAGGAAGATTTTTAATCTAACTTAGACTCTAAGTTAGACTAAAAACCGACTTAGACCTCTTTCCAAGTTAGGATTGGATTTTCTAGGATTATTTCCACTATAAATAGCCACCTCATGTAACACAAATCACATACCCACATACACATAATTTTATTTTCTTCTTTTTCTCTTCTAGTTTTAGTTTTTCTTCTAGTTTAAAGGCTAGGGTGCCGCCACCCTCTCTTTGCATAGAGAGGGGCGGCAACCCTAGGATATTCAAGAGGAGGATTTCGCCTTCAAGTCCTGTAAGTTTCCTTTGGATGCTCATTCAATTTATGAGTGAGTAATCCTTTTCTTTTCTCCAATGTAGAATTTAATTGATCTCTTGACTTATATCATGGTGAGATTTTGTGCTTTCATATGAAAATTAATAGGGTATTTCTTAATATCTCTACATGAATTTTATGTTGCTTGTTTTGATTGATTGAAGCGCGCACTTTCTTGATAAATTAAGTAGCATTAGCTAAATTAAAATCTTGAAGGATCTTCGGATTTAATTGTTTGGTAGCAATTGGAAGCGAAGGATCTTCCTTCCAAGGGATTTAAAAATCTTTGACCAATTTTTAATTGCCCATTGTGCTTGTAAATTACTAAATCTTAATGCTTTATTCTTGAGTAATTATTACACTGGATCAAGAGGTAATTATTTAAAGAATAAAATGGATAATTCACACTGGATCAAGAGGTTTATCTAATTAAGGTAATTTAGGATTAAATTCCAAGCAAGCTATCCATTGTTTTCATAATCTTTAGATATCAATGATTTGTGTTATTGTTGTCAAGAGGGATATTAATTCTATGTTGGAGGGTTCTCTTAATTATTTTCTCAATTTATTCTCTGCTTTTAATTAATTGTTTTCTTTAGTTTTCTTGATTGCTTTCTTAGATAGTTTTAATTATTAGTTTGATTTGATTCAATTTTACTCTCAAAATTTTCTTTATTTTATTTGTTTTGTTTTAAGAAAAAGAATAATAACCTTTCTCTCTGTGGGATCGACCCCTACTTGCCCTAACTATCTTTAGTTAGTAATTGTTGGGATTTTTATTTTTATGATTTGTTGACGACCGATCAACACCTAATAGTAGAACTATATTCCTCCAATACCTCACCATGGAAAATTCATTTAACATATCCTTTAAGAAAGCCATCACATATCAAGTGATCAAATGCATCTTGCCTAGTCATTTGATACGTATTGACACAGTTAACACAAGGACACCAAATGTGCCCATCAATAGCTGATCTTACAAAAGCAAAGTCTAAAAACCGGTTCACCCCATTAACATATTCTGGACTTGCTCTTGATGTCAATCCTATCCAACTCTTATCCATATCTACAACATATTTCTCAACAAGAATAAGTTACATTTGTACCCTAACTGTTACCAAAGCAAAAAGCATACAGTTTGACATAATTTTCTATGTAAAGGAAGGGTCTGCCAAAAAATTACAAACATATTTAATTTCAATAGCAAAAAAGAATTAAAAAACATCATTAAGTTCACAGATAATACAAACGTACATAAGTTCAACAACAATAGAACATCACAAAATTAAGTTCAAATAATTCACCTATCTATCACAAACCAATACACATTCAAATCAACACAAAGGAAGGACAATTTAAATTAAGAGTCCAAAAGTAAATAAAAAATTGAAATGGATAAAGAACACACCTGATCAATGTCTATACTAGTTGCAAAAAGATTTAGATAGCAAGTGTAGTACCTGAGTGAGTTCGGACAATAGCAGGCTCTTTATGAAATTTTTTCAACAAGTTCTGCATTTAAATGATAAATTCCATTAGATCCCTAATACAAGTCTTGTAAAAAATATATTTCTCATTTAAATAGTCTTGTAAGTCTTGTAAAAAATAAAGTTGTGTCAAGGGGGGTAAGAAAGTTCCCCTTCCTCACCGAAAAGAGAGGAGCGATTCAGAAAAAATCAACATCACAATCAAAAAGAAATGAACAGCAATAATCAGCAAAGCCAAAAAAAAAGAGAAGAATAATGTGGAACAGCAATAATGTAGTATTTAGTAGTGATAAATTAATTATCAACTCTAGAAAACTTGAAATGAGGTAAAGTAAAGTTTGTAGTGGGACCCTTTTAGCATAAAAATGGAGATAGTTTAAAATTTAAACAGATGTTTATCATCAATTTTAGAATTTTGTTGGCTATTGCAATTTGCAATGCATGCTAAGGAGAAAAGTATTTCTACTACTAAAGTCCAAGAACTTGATGGCAACAAGAGCATATTATTTGTCAACCATTTACGCCATTTTCTCTCCCACTTGAATCTTATATATATAATTCTATTAAAGGAGAGAAAGATCTCTTCATAATGACCAAAACATAGAAAAATTCTTTTGCCCTTTGAAATTATGGAACATTTCTTGTCCAATTTGTTATTGTTCTCTTTCTTATATATGACATGTTGTTGAATCTTGTGAACACAATCCAGAAAAATAGTCATAAAAGTTAACTTGATCAAGGGGTAAAAAATGATGATTAGGTAAAAGTGGCAAGGAAAAACACTGATCCTGAAATAAAATATGCATTTGAGTGGAAAATTATAGCAAAAGTTGGTTTCGCAGAGGACAATTACTAAAAAAAAACATTGCCAGGACAACTGTTCCTAGAATAAAAAAGAATAGGGCTTGACTTTCGATTTTTCTATCATACCAGGGCTGAGTACCTAATCCAGAAATGGAACAAATTTGGGCTTACATCATTTTGAGGACATTTCTTGTTGTGACTTGTGATTAAATGGTTAAAAAAAAATAAAGACGTGAAAACATCAAGTTTTGAGAGAGACTGATATAAATATACAAAACAAATGACTTACCACCCTTACTGCAGATGTAGTATGAGTTCTGGTTTTTACAGAAAGAATACACAACTTCCTAGGAAGAAAAGCTAAGAGCTTGTTTGGCATCGTTTCCGTTTTCTGTTTTCTGTTGCCAATTTTTTGTTTTTGGAAACAAAACAGTGAAAACATGTTTGGCAGGCTGTTTCTGTTTTCGAAAATTTTGGAAACAGAAGCAGTGTTTTGGAAATAAGTGGAAGCAAGAATTTTGTGTTTTCATGTTTTTCCAAAACACTTCCAAAACACAGAAGCACAATGATGCTTTTTAATCATTTTTTTCCACTTTTTTATTTAAAAACATACAACCAAATTGTATATCCAAACATGTTTTTGTTTTAAAAAATTGACAGCGCAACAAAAACAAAACGAAAGTGAAACAAAAACAAAAACCAGAAAAACGAAAACGATGCCAAACGACCCCTTAATGTTCCCCATCAGACTGAATGAAAATTTTTCCATTACCTAAAATGTCCTCCACTTCAATTGAATATACGCTGCAAGAAAAGAAAGACAAAAAAAAAAGAAGGTTTCAATTAGTATGCACACTTATATTGTGTACCATTTCCTAACAGTTGGCCAAACACCGTAGAGATGTTGATGTTGTATTAAGAGTCTATATTGAGTCATTTGA
Organism: Corchorus olitorius; assembly: GCA_001974825.2. Lineage (NCBI taxonomy): Eukaryota > Viridiplantae > Streptophyta > Magnoliopsida > Malvales > Malvaceae > Corchorus > Corchorus olitorius. Next base: position 12,913 of record AWUE01019834.1, on the reverse strand, counting down.
AGGAGAAGTCACCTAAATCAGGAAAGAAAACAGAGCAATAAACTAGAAAGGACATGTGGTCTGTGGAAAGGATACTAAAGTAATGCAGCAAAAAGTGCCTACCTTCTTATTCACTGACAAATGTGTCCCATTGTATAGCTTTGCAAGTTTAGAATGAAGTCATACCACTTAAAATCCTGAAGTATCACAACCTGTGAAGTATAGAGGAAAAAGAAACTGTCTTGGCACTTGAGAATTCACAAAAACTAGAAATCACATAGTGAGATAACAGAAAATCTATTCAACCTCAAAACTTAAATAGACTATAATACAGGATACTTAAATAGACTATAATACGAAGCAATCTATATACCACATTTATCTTTCACATCCTATTCAGCAAATTAATTACTCCCAGTATGTTATAGATGCAAACTAAACGCCTGCCTTCCCATTAAAAGGAAGAAGAAACATCATATCAAACTAAACCAGGGGACTTAAATTTCCACATGATAAGAAATAAGCTCAACTTAGCAATTTATAACAAATCCAAACTTGAACTAAACTAAATGAAACATGTATATTGACCACCTTCCATGCAAAATTAAGGAGGGAACCAACCGCTACCAAGCTGTAGCAATTGATTCCAATCCAAATTCCAACAAGAAAAAAAATAAAAATGCAAATATACAAATATCGATTGGAAGCAGCCAAAATCCCAAATTATAAAGTAAAAGAGCTAATAAGAACATGCTTCTATTTGAAACTTATAAAGTAAATTCAAGAGCAAAGAGAGGCAGAGAAAGTGATTACCAGGCACAAGATCCAGGCTGTTGGTCTTGAATCGATCAGAGCTCTGAAAGTTCATTGAAGAAGTTGCACAGAATTTCCTTGAAGAAGTACCGACAAATCAAGGAAGGAAGGAAGATGGAAGATGGAAGATGGAAAAATCGAGAAGTAAGGAAGGACGGAAGATGGAAGATGGAAGATTGGAAGCAGGGAAAAACGCCTAATTTTTGTGAACCGAAGAGAAGCAGGAAGTAAGGAAGTAAGAGTGAATCGAAGAGAAGCGAAAAAAATCCCAAATTTTCCAAGGAGGGAGGCAACGATCTAATTTTTGTATTTCTAACCTAAGTAACCCGATACCCAAAAAAGGCCTAATAGCTTTTATCTATACCAACGGGATAATTATAAGAAGTTGTTGGAATATATTTCCTTCAACTTAAATATTACTATACCAACAGTAAAAAGTAAAGAAAGTGTTGGTATAAACTTTTTAGAATAAAGAAAATAGGAGGTAAAAATTATTAGTTGTCCCGCCTCAATGAAAATATGGCAGGGTTGGAAAAAAATTTTACTTAGTACTATAGCAACGACATAATTACTATTCACTGTTGGAATAGGTCATTTCATTTTAAAAGAATAAATTTATTTTTAAGTTTAATATATAATTTTTGGATGAAAATGAAAAATTAATTTTTCATTTGTTCACTTTTGTCCTATAGCTACGGGAAACAATATATGTGTTGGTATATTACACCATTATACCTACGGCTACTAGAGCACCGTTAGAGTAGCGCTAGTCTATACCAATAGATGGCATAGGTGTTCGTATATGTCTTATATATACTGACAGTAGACAAATTCCGTTGGTATAAACCCTCTATACCAACAAAATATGACTATAGGTATGAGCCTCTGTTGGTAAATGGCAGTTTGTTTGTAGTGTATGTGTGGATCATTCTAGGTTGTACGAACTACCTAATATATATGATAACATTCCCCTTTTCCCTCTCTCATATTCTAACTTCTCTAATTCTAGCTCTCAGAAAATCCTCTAAATTCCCTTTACAACCTAGTAGATCATCAATTGAGACTGACTTGATCGTCAGAGTACTAATGTGAGTATCCCTCCCGCCACTCTTAGACATTCTCCCATCTTGCAGGTTGTACGTATCAGAGGGTTTATAGAGCTATGAAACCGTCCAACTTGAAATTAAAGATTGTTGAACAATTTTGTATTAACAATAGATAGATAGATAGATAGGTTTACTAGTTATTATAGTAACTAATTAAGAACAAGTCATATCCTCATAGAGAGACTTGTCAAGCTGCCATTGGCTTAAACAACGTTTTCAAGTAGGATCCATATATAACAAAGACATTACAAAGGTGTTGCTGTTTCTGTCTCTTTCTTCTCTTTCTTTCTTAGCTCATCGGTTCAAGTGAACAGAAGAACTTCTTAGGGCAATGGTTTGACTTTTGTGTAACCCTAAACTAAACTTAAGAAATTATCATGATCATGGTGATGATGATGATAGGGTCAAACACCTCAAAGATTAAAGCGCATTGAATCATTTGTCGGCTCTAATGGGAATTGGGAAATGGTCCAATTTTGTATCTATACACGTGTCAATTTCTAAGCTGGGTTTAGATGTGATCTGATGATCTCCAGAAATTGCTTCTATATTTTTTGATATTTTCATACTCCTACTGTTTGACAAGTGTCCCTAACCTGCCTGATACAAACAAAATTATGTTAATATATCCGAAGAAAAAGATTACTAACAAATATAAATAAATAAATATAATATATATAATATAAATAAATAAATATTAAATTTAAATAAATAAAAGTAGGATCTTGACATTTTTTTTGGGCACAAAGTAGGATCTTGACATTTGGCATCCAAACATTAAACTTGAAGCTACTGATAAGTGGGCCCTTACCCATACTCCCAATTGTGGGCTCCAATTATCACCTAACAAGGCCCAATCATGGGCCAGCTGTCCCTTTTTCGTCAATGGCTTGCTCTTTTCCCTCACTCTCTCATTTTTTTTTCTCTAAATTTATTGAATTATATTATATTACCAGTACATGTTTGCTAATATATATATATAGCAATTTATCAAAAAAATATACATATAGGATTTATATTTGATGCACTGTCAACGCATCAAATCTTATACATTATCAGTGAATGAGGAATTGCCACCTCATTAATATGCAACTTGAAAGTTTAAAAGCCTTTAAATGCAAATAATTGAATTTTATTATATTTACTTTTGCTTTTAAGCTAACATGAACTCTCCCCACGAAAAGCCAATGAAAATGTGTTGTTGTTGCACTGATCCACAGCCTCCAAATAAATTTCAGAATTTTATTTCAGAATTCTGCAAACTAGTGTAATATGGCTGAAGTCTCAAGATAAAATTGAAGTCCCAATGAAATTGGGTAACACGTGAGCCAATGAGCAATTTCGATGAGCGGAGAAGAAACATATACTTGATTTTTAGCTATTTATTATATCATATATATAAGATCAAACATTATTTTGTGGTCTTTCTGCAAACTGTTTACACCGATTATTTCTTCGATCAAAATAAAACATCTTGGGTGCTGTCAAAAAAAAAAATAATAAAACATCTTGGGTTTCTTTTGCCTGATTGTCTGCTACTCGACATTAATTAGCTAGGTTTCTTAATTTTCTGGGTTTATAAAAAGGATTTTCAGATTTTGACAATGAAAAAAAAGGAGATTTGGGTTTCTTCTATAGAAAGAATTTTATATTTCTACAAATATGACCATATTCATCAGTCATTTGATATAAAATATTCAAGTGATTCCTTTTTTGTGTTTTTTTTTGTTTTAAGTTGTTCTGTAAACAATTGGGATTGAATTTGGGGAATAAAAATAAAACTTGCTAATAATTTTCACCAAATAAATATAAGAATATTATATTTATTTGCTTTCAAGGACCTCTAGATTAATAAATTTGCACATTAATAAGGTGGCGATTCATCCTTGACTGATAGTGTATAGGGTTGATGCACTATATAAACCCATATATATATAGGGTAATTATTTGATACACCGGCGGTGTAAATTTTGGACTCCACAAGCGGATTGTGGAGTTGACACATGTCCAATTTTTTAATTAATTTAGTTTTAAATATTTCAATCTAGTCCCTAGATGACGCATGTCACCCTTCAGAACCCGCTTGTGTAGTCTGCTTGACAGTGTATTGTATAATTTGATACACCGGCGGTGTAAATTTTGAACTCCACAAGCGGATTGTGGAGTTGACACATGTCCAATTTTTTAATTAATTAAGTTTTATATATTTCAATCTAGTCCCTAAGGGACACATGTCACCCTTTAAGACCCGCTTGTGTAGTCTTCTAAACTCCACTGACGGTGTATTATATAATTTGCCTATATATATATATTGAGGGTTGATGCACTATACAAATTATTTCTACCCATTAATATGTTGCCTCAGAAAATTAAAATAAAAAAGAGTTTGATGTCCCAAATTATAGGTCCAGACCACAAAAGTCATATTCCATTAATCTGAAAATGTGGAAACAGATCCTTTAAATAAATAGATTATGTTTTAAGGGTCAAGCCATCCAACCAGATTTTTGGATTAGACTTGATTAGGTTTGAATGAGTGGTCACTTTGAAACAAACTTTAAGGTTCATAATAATAATAATAATAATAATAATAATAATAATAATAATAATAATAATAATAATAATAATATTTAGGTTATTTTATTATGCAATTTGAGTTCAAAATTCAAATAATAAAAATTATTTAAAAAATTTTATTATGATGATTTCAATTTTTTAAAAAGAAAAATATGAATAATATGCATCAATAGTGTCGGATCACCCCCACTTTTAAACATTTTTTTAAATTAAAATCAAACTTTTAATCATGTTCCATTTCCTGCTAATTAAGCTGATTGATGGCTATTAGCCCACATTTGCATTCTAATTCCCCCTTAGACAAAATCAAATTGAACCATGATTTTTCCATAGAGCTTTCTTGCCTGCATTTACATGAAAGTACAAGAGATGAATATCTACCTCAATATATATATATAAACATTAGTAGTTTCTTAATTAATGGGTGAATTCTCATTGGATGTTAATGTATAGATAGAACTACCTTATTATATATGATCCTATTTCACTTGTACCACTAAAAAAGAATTAAAATTTCGATCCATCAGTTCTTAAAAAAAATTTCGATCCATCAGGTTCTAAATGATTACCAAATATCTAGCTAGAAACTTGTGAATAAAAAAAATATAGTGTTCCAAATAATAATTCTTCTTCCCTGTAATAAAGATTTGTGACTATTTATTAGTAGGGAGAAGAATGGGGGATGCCTGACCTCCTCTTTATTGTTGGTGGCTTCTCTTAAATGGTACTACTATACATCCCAAGTGTCTCTCATGATCACAACCCACTTGGAATGATGGCGTGGAAATATATTTGGGCCCATTATGGGCTAATCTACTTTGAATATTGGTGAAGAGTTTTTTTGTGATTAGTACATTGACTCTTTCAATTTATAATTCTTTAATTGGTGGAAGACAAGAAAAAATGTTGAAAAGAATTTTAGATTAATTTTTTTTCTATTTTAGAAGAAATATGATACAAAAAACAAATTAAAAATTATAAAGAGAGGATGACTCAAGATCGTGAAAAATAAAAATTATCCTGATCAGTAAAAAGATATATATTTTTGTATTTGAAATCGATAATCGTACTGAAAATAAAGATTATGTTAGATCATATATATAATCCAAAATCATATAAATATTTCCCACATTCAAATGCAAATCGTTCTACACATGAAAAATAGAATAATTGACTCTATACAGTATTTGTTTCCTCATTTTCATTTTAATTTTCATTTTTATCTTACTAGATAGGAGACGTCGACTCTACTTTTTTAGTCAATATATATATATATATATATAGAAGACGTCGGCTGCGGCCAATGGAGACAAAGTCTATTGAATAATTCTCGAAGGTGATTCATGAATTTGATCTTAAAAAGCCATTTTTGATTAATTATGAAAATTTAAGGCGGTATAAAGAAGAGAGTGGCCAAAGCATGGTCATATGTATAGAAGCAAGAAATATGCATAATTCATGCCATTTAATTGGAACTTGAAATGAAAGATGTGACTTCAAAAGCCGACTACCACTTGTAACATGGATTCCATGCCGTACCGAATTGGGTTCATAAAATCTTAGTCATAGAGCTTTCCTACTCGTATTTGCCATTTTCGTTTTTTGTTTTTATATTATTTAAGGTTTATATGTTGTCTATCTTATATATGTATATACATCTTTCAAGGAAACCTAGTAAAATACTATAAAAAATATATATCAAGTAGTTGAAGGAGATATTAATTTCGGTGTGGAAATAGTTTAAACATTCAAATAATTAACTTTGGAAAAAAAAAGTCTAAGAAATGAGGGTAGTAGATGGTATGGTAGATATATATGAGAGAGTTTTCATTAAGTGGGAAAATAACTTAAAGGATGTGACAACTCGAATATGAATCAAGAAAAGCTAGTTTACCATCCTCTATCATTTCGATATGTATATATCAAATTCTTTTTATATGATTTTTGTGTGTAATTACTGTATTCTTTTAATGTAAAATATCCCACGTTGCTCCATCGGCCTCCATACAAGTGTCTTTTATGCCACCTCAATGGATGCCGTGGACGAAACCAGGCCCACTAAACCATTTGGGCAATCTATATTCTTGACATTTGGTGTTTGATTTATTGGTTACAATAGTTTGATCGATTTGATCTACTTACCAATGATTTTTTTTTTTACTTACTGATGGTTGCTAAATGTTTATATAACACTGATTTGATCAAATAATATAATAAAGAGAGATGTTGGTACAATTAGTGGCCCCAATATATATATATATATTGTATAAACTAAGCAAAGTCGACATGATTGGGATTTTGGTTTGTAGAATATTAATGAGGAGAGGATACCCTTTTAGGCTTAATATTAACTGTTTTAGGAATTAGAGGATATGAATGTGATCCATATATATGTCTATATATATGCATCTAAGTTTAGTTCTTTTCTGATGTTGATTTGTTTTCTTTTTTTTTTTCCTTTTCCCAGCTAATTAATCTAATCTTTTGATTCACCTCAAAAAAAAAAATCTAATCTTTTGATTAATTTCAACAATCTATTATATAACTAATTAATTAAATTAGTTAAGCGACTCAGTGCGCATATGATTCATCCACTAAATTAAAAGAATGATACCACTACAGTTAATTGCTTCCAAAGCAACAATACTAATATAGCTGCTTATTAAGAGATCAAAGAGGCTGCAGCTTTAACCCTTAGGTCAAATAAGATGGGTGCCTCAAAAAGTTTTATTTGGTTGTAATATTCAAAATTCCAACAGAACGTCATGCGACAACTCATATTTTGAGGCAAACAAATCTGTCAATTGAGTCAACCTTTCTAATTTGTTGGTCAATATTGGTACAACTGACAGCCTTGTGGTCGAGCTTTGGGGGCTTCGGGAGGGACTTCAACTAGCTAAGCAGATATTGTAGCTTATGCGATAGTGGGAGCTTGATGCGTCCATGGCAGTGCAACTAGTGAATAAGGACGTGCCTAATTGTCATCCATGTTCAATACTTGTCATGATGTGATCTCTATTATTAGTAAAGGTTGGGTTTTGGGTAAAAGGTCTATCATATGCATAAATAAGGAAATAAGTGTACAGATTTATTGACAATATGACACAAAGAATACTGGATTGGGAACATAGATTTTGGTGGAACCTCCCTACCGCCTTTGCTTGTGAACAATGACACTGGATGAAAATGTAAACGAGAGAGAGAGAACTGAGTTCTTAAACATCAACTGCAGGGGTTGATAAGTGTTAATTAATTAATTAATAACATGTGTTATTGGTCGTAAAATAAAAGATTCTTTAGCTTGTATATTATTATATGAAATAACAAATGTTGATTTCATTAATGGTACTCCATATATATTGAAGGTTCGGGCATTCTACTAGGAATATATATATGTATAGCTTACACTTCAAATTAAGTATAGGAGGGGTATCAAAATATTAGAAAGAAAATTAAGTAGGAAAAATTTGTGATTATAGTCCTAGATGTACTAGATCTCAAATGTGGGAACGTCACTACGAATTGATTGCTAATTAAATAATATAAAGCATATCTCTATATATATTAACCTTAATTAATAGTGATCTTATATATTTTTATTCTTTAGGGTATGAATAAAAACACCCCATGAGTACTTATTTCAAAAACATATCTCTATATATTCTTTCAATCATAAGAATTCGGTGTTAAGAAGTAACTACGTATGAATTCTATGGAAAAATTCATGCCAAAACGTGTAAAATCAAGTATGGCATGTTCTTCCATATAATTTCCATCATCATGGGGAAAAAATCATGTCTAGTACTCATTGTTTCAAAAAGAGAGAAAAAAAAGAGTCTGTATACTAATTAACTAGATCTAATCTACTTTTCTCATCATTTTCAAATGCATGAACATATTAATTCTCATTTGCCAAAACCCATTGTTCTTTTTTTTTCTTGCAGTTTGTGTTTTGGGCAAATGTGAAAAGCAAGAAAAAGAAATAAAAAGTGCCAATTAATTTAGGAAATGGACAAAGGAACAACTTCTAGAAAAGTGCCCATTAATTTGTTGTACTTGTTTTGTGTCTTGTAGTGATCTAAGACTTAAATTTCAAACCAAATCCAAATCAAACTACGAAAGAATTAGTTTGCTTTGTTTTCTTATGTCATTTGGGTCTAAAACTGAAACAGACTTTGCTGCGTGAAGCATGCTACAGCCAAGAAAACAATAGTAATAATAATATAAGTATATAAAAGAAAAAGGAAGAAAAAATGTAACTTTCGTCGTTTTTACAATCGACATGTGGCTTGGGAAGTGTCCATTTCAGCCACCCTCCGCCCAATAAATACTCACTCCTTTAAGTAAAAGAAATAGTCAAAATGTTTATTTAAGAGTCTTCAAGTTTGCCATGTCCTATAGTCTTAACTTGTGATAACTGAGTAACATCATTTTTTTTTCCCTTTTAACCACAAAATTGATGGATTTTTCTATTCATATTTGTATGTACGAAATTGTCTTTGTCTTGCTATAATTTGTGGAAATCATGCATGATGATGATGATGCATGAGATAAGGTGTGTCAGAGACTTTTGTTATTAGAATTTTCCTCACAATCTTCTAAAGCAGTATTCAACTTTTTAATCCTTTTTGCTGTGTTTATATATATGGTCATGTGAATTGTTCTCATTTTCAGATATGGTATGGTCTTTTCTTTCCCCTCTTTCTCATTAAATTTATTCATCTCTATGTTGTTTATGTTTTCACATTTAATATATACAAGCAGGATGGTATGCGTTTGTGCTGCAATCATCTTCTTATTAGGGTTATATATTTTTTTGTAGTTGTTTAAGTCGGTTAGTAAGAAGATATTGCATTGGCTGTAAGTTAATCAGTTAGGAGAAACTCATACACCGAAACAAATCATTCGCATATATAAAGCAAAATACATGATTTCTCTTTCATTTTAAAAGTGTATTACCTAAATTCTACTCCATCTCTAGGCAATTCATCAAAATAAAACTAATATTCTACTCCTCCATCTCTAGGTAATTAATCAAAATAAAGCTAATATTAATTGTTGCTTGAAATGTATATTGACTATCTTGATTGCAACTGCTAAATTAATGAACTCGGGTAGGTGGAAGAATTTGGCTTCTGCATAAGGAAGACCTAATTTTTTGTAGTCAAAGAGCATGTATAGTTGTCGTAGGAAAATTGAATTAGTTGAGAACATTTGCAGGAGCATATTACACAATGCATCACAAAATTATTGTACTTAGCATTGGCTAAATATACTTTTGGAAATGTACTAAACATAAGCAACTTATAGAAACCTCAATAAAAAGTAAATCGAATGATAAATAAAAAAAAAAACTTTTTGTAAAATAAAAGAGGAATAAGGAAATGTTAAATTTAAGTATCAAATAATATAATCAACAAATAAATTCAGATTTACTTCGAAATGTTGCGGTGAGAAGTGAAAACTTCCCACTTTAGGTTATGCCATCCTAAGGTGCTGCTAAATTAAATGGAAGGATCTTAATTATCAACGTCCACCTGTAAATTTTAGAAAACAGAACGGAGTACATGTGAAACAAATTCAGAGAAATGTTAGGGAAGAAGAAACCCATCCAAATAAAAATGAAGACGAAAGGAAAAGAGAACTGGAATGTCAATTGTTTAACCATAAATCAACCATTATTGCATATACATTTATAGCACAAATCCTTTGGAATTCCGGCAGAGGAGTTGAACCGATAAATCCTAATATCCACACACAATTAATATATAATTAAAACACAGTTAATCATAAATATAAAAATAGTAAATTACAAAAAAAGGTAGCAGGAAAAGTAAGGGAGGAAATTCATCGAGAGCCTTTTTAGTCACCCAAAAAGTGAGAAAAGACAAAAAAAAAAAAATCAAAAGAAGACACCACATTAATCCTCAATTTGGCCTTTAAGTAATTTTCATAGTCACTAAAAATAATATATATATATATGCTAAATTTGTTCTAATTAATTTTTTTAATCTCAGTTATCAATATAACTGAGTGTTTTATAATATTCTTATATATATAAACTATATACGCTGAGTGTTTGTGCCAAAAATAAAATAAAATAATATGCTGAGTGTGAGTTTGAAGTGGTCTAAATGGAGACTTCATGGTAAATAAAACGATTGCTAGACTTGAATTTGTTTGATCCGGTATCCAAACCGTTTTTTTTAACTGTTAAAAAAAGGCTATTTGTTTGATTACTATATATGATCACAATACACAAGGCACAAAAAGCCAAATTCATCTTATGTCAATTAGATATATATGTTTGAACTTTGAATATGAATAGTTATGCCATGTGCTATGAGAAGAAGTACTCTTTGACGATATATAATGAGGGCTTTTTACATTTCTCTTCTGTTTACTATATTAGTTTCTTAATCTCAATTAAATCCCTATTGCCAAAAAAAAATCTCAATTAAATCCCTATATATGCATGGCATAAATTAAAACATCCTATATATATATGAGTAGGATGTACATTAGAGAGCATATATTGGGTAATATACTTAATTATTCAAGCTTTGTAATTAGTGACTATAGCTTGCTTTGGCATCCATATGCATATGTAGAGATTTTCAAAGAGCACAATCAACTTACACTTTATGATAAGTCACAATCAATAATGTGATTTTTGCCAATAGAAATCTCATATGCTATATAGTATTTGCAATAATTTTATGTGTGTATCCTTTTGTTGAAAAAAGTTTTTTTTTTCACCTAAAAAAAAAGAATTTTTTTGTTATATTTATAACTATTTAAAAAAGGGTATAGTATTAATAATTTATTATATAATTCATGAAAATTGTTTGATATATTTCCAATTGAGTAAGCAAAAATCTATATAAATATGTAGACTTCTCCCGTTTGGCCCTTATGTAGGAAAAGTCATGTAAGGGTATATGTCCGAATCCATCTATATTTAATTATTAGTTTGATATAGATTGCTGCAGAAATTAGATATAGGATCATCGATTGATTTAGAGATCATCGATGCAAGGTTTTGCATAAATAATGAGCCGAGGGTTTTTGAAAAGTTTCATTTTCTTTTAATTAGTACACACATGCATGTTACTCCAAAGACAGCGAGATCATTGACTTGCATGGACAACGTTATCTTTGATGAGTTAAGGTTTTTGAAAATTGATCGAAAATTAATTAATTGTTTCTATATTTTCTTCCTTTATAGGCCGAAAAATATATATATGCATATAAATTATTGTTGCAATTAAATTAAATTTTGTTAGATATAGATAGAACAATATTGAAGGGTGCAAAATGCCTCTACGTGGATCTTTCTCTAACTGATTTCCTCGAATGTATTTAGCTAGTATAACCGAATTCTTTGTTAAAAATGGTTCAAATAATCCAACTCCAAATCCAGAGACATGATGTTGAATTTGGTATAATAATTTTTATAATTAATTAGATTTGATATGGAGCTAGATTTTTTAGATTATCCGCCACCAGTCCTCATGCCAGGGGAATTCATTCCCACGGGGATTTATTATTAATTAGTCTATAGAAAAAAAAAATTAAAAATCTTAATTTTGTTTAATTTGGTAATGTATATAGTCCAAATCCAGTAAGGAGAGACAAAAATAATGACGGTTGATGTAATAAGGACAAAAAGTTTATTTGTCTTGGTCATATTATATACTACTATTATTTGGATTTATCATTTTCATAATATTGAATTTTTTATATTATAATTATTTATAATTAAAGATAAAATTGTTAATTTCACTATATAATTAAAGTCAGTTATATATATATATATATAGTTAAATTCTCTATTTTCTTTTCTGGACAGTTACTTTTCATCAAATTGTACTGTTTTGTTTCCCTAGCTAGGATGTTTGAAAAATGCAATATTTTTGTCAAGCAGCAAAACAAATGCATGCTATATTTTTTATTTGTGAGAAATAAAAAATCAGAGAGGCTCATAAATTCCTGGTTCCTTATTGAGGGCAAATTAAGTTAAGCTCTCATTTTCCATCATTTTCATTATATCAATAATGAAGGGCCCGAGCCCGTTGCTAAGGTTTCTCCCTCCTTTCTCTCTGTGTCTTTCTTCTACAACTTGGCAACATCATATATACCGTCCAATTGTCACCTCAAAAACCCTTCAATAAAATCCAAAAAATTGCATTAAGAGTAACCTTATCTGCAATTTATATGTTTCAAATTAGTATAATTAACTTACGCATTTCCTACCATATAGTATTAACATTAAAAAAAAAAAGAATAGAAAAAACACATCAATTAACTAATTTGTTAATAGTCGCATTGTCTGTCACTAGAGTACTAAACTTTTTTTTTTGAAAGGTGAGTACTAAACTATTTAGTTCGATTAATCAAATTGAAAAGTGAAAAATCTCTACCACCCCCCCCCCCCC
>AWUE01019833.1:0-29973 GCA_001974825.2 Corchorus olitorius | reverse complement strand
CCCCCCCCCAAAAAAAAAAAATGCTTAAATGGTCATTTTCAAGATTTGTGTGATTCTGATATAAGCATGATCAATATTTATTATAAGTAAATTCTATGATTTTTATAATTGAAATGAAAAACACCCTAACAAACAAGGAAATTAAAGAAAAAGATTACGAATGGTACTACTTGTTTGGGAAAAATGGTGAAAAAGATTCTTTTTTTGGCAAAAAAAAAGTCTACTTATTTTATTAATATATCCAACTAAAAAAACCACGATTACAATCTCTAATTTCCTTAGACCTAGAAAGACGCCAGATAAACAGAAGATTATCTCATAACCTAGATCTAAAAAGAAAACAAGAGAAGATTAAAGATCCATCGGAGGAGCGGGGAGACCATCTTTGTCTAGAATGAAGACCAGAGAGGATGGGGGTCTATTGACCCAATAACCAAAACATATCCCCAATTTAGCCTGATTTGCTAGCCTGCCACTTTGTTTGCTTCCCTTCAGACGATACTGAAATGGTAGCACTGGAAGCTCTCAAGGAGTTTCTTAACATCACTGATAATAGGCTCTATATCCCATTTAGGCTGGTTGTCTTTTTTATCCAAAACATCAAACAACACTAAACAATCTGTCTCAAAGATGACTTTCGAACCCCCATGTTTGATGCAAGAAGGGTAGCTTCTTTCATGGCAACCGCCTCAGTTTGAAGGGCTGAGCTAGATCTGCAAGAACCATTGCTGCGAAAGATAGCCTTCCCTTGGGAGTCCCTGGCAATCACTCCAAAACCAGCCTTGTTATCTTTCATATTATAAACCCTATCAGAATTTATTTTCAAAAACCCTTCCTCAGGGGGTCTCCAAGCCTTGCTGCAATCTTCATCACCATCTTTACCATTGCCTCTGTTCTCTTTCTGCCTAGACTTCACAAACTCTTTAACATTATATTTGACCCAGTACACCACTGCCATTGGATTCAAGGGAACTCTTTTGAAAAGATAATCACAACGGGACTTCCATATATTCCAGAGAGCAAAACAGATCATAGTCACCAAATACATCACATCCACTTTGCTTTTCCTAGCCATATCCATAATTTTTCAAAACCAAGCATCAAAAGAAGCTACCTCAATCCTGTAATCAAGAAGGCTAAACCAAACCCCCTTGGTCCACTCGCATTGAAGCAGCATATGCTCAATAGTTTCATCATAACTGTTACATAAGGTGCATATACCATCCTTTGTGATCCTCCTCTTGTGCAAATTTGTTTCTGTTAGCTATTGAATTTATAGTGATTCTCCATATAAAGTTTTTGATTTTCTGGGGCAGCTGCATACTCCAAATAAATTTCCAATAACCTTTATCAACAGCATGGGATGAAGATGCATTATCAACAGTTTCTACTCTTCTACTGTTTTTACACAATTTATATCCGGATTTAACAGTGTAATTACCTTTCTCCTTGACTGGCCAAATAGCTCTATCTTATCTTTTTCACTGGCTGAGGGGTATTGCTTTCATGGCATCATCAGTATTTTGGGGAAACCATTGATCAATCTTCTGTTCATCCCATATTCTACTCTCAACTTGAATCAGATCAGCCACTTTTGTGTGTTCATCAACCAGGGGGCGGGAGAAAGGGAATTTTATGGTTATCAAGACTGGGGACCCACTTATCACTCCAAATTTCAACATTTTCCCCATCACCTATCTGCCAAAATAATTCCTTTTTCATCATGCCCCTTCCTTCAAGCGGGCTACTCGAAGCTCAAGAGCTTCTGGCACCCTTAACAGCTTAAAAAAAATTGGTATTAGGGAAGTATCTTCTCTTCATAACTTGAGCCCAAAGGCTGTTCGGCTCATATAGGATACGTCAGCTCTATTTTGCCAGTAGAGCAAGATTAAAAGAATCAAGGTCTTTGAAATTCATACCCCTTTCATCTTTAGGCATAGTAAGCTTAACCCAGCTGCACCAATGAATCTTAGACTCCTCTGCTTGCTGGCCCCGAAAGAATCTAGCAATAAGAGAGTTAAGCTCATTACAGAGACCCTTTGGGAACTTGAATATGATCATAGCATACATGGGGATGGCACACACAACAACTTTGATTAGCATTTCTCGGCCAGCCTGTGAAAGAGTTTGTTGTTTCCATCCTTGAAGCTTAGTGCTCATTCTCTCTCGAATTTAAGCAAGTGTTTGTCTCCGAGACCTACCCCATAAAAAAGGCACCCCCAGGTAAACACCAGGATTAGCTTCCACTTTCACTCTCAAAATCTGTATTAAATCAATCTTCATATCCTCTGCAGTATTAGCATTACAAATGAGGCTAGATTTCCCCAAATTAACAGACTGCCCAGAGATATGTTGGTCCCAAATGTGGTGCTAGAGGGGGGGGGGGGTGAATAGCCAATTTTGAAAATTCTTTCAACTTAAGAACTTTTCTGCAACACAGAGAATTAGCGCGACCAGATAGATGAAAGAAACCAGTGCGAATAAAATGAACAAGGCAGATATAAAGAGCAAGCAATAAATGGAAGTGACAGAGATGAAGAATATGGCAGAGCAGAATAAATGAAGCAGGCAGAGGAGAACAGAGGAATGAATGGCAAGTAATAAAGACAAATACAGGCAAGATAACTAAAACGGATTAGAAGATGCTTAGCTTGACACACGATTTATAGAGAATCGGTCCACCTGACCTACGTCCTCTACCTTGATCCTCCCAACCAAGGATTTTCACCAAATCCACTAATCCGATGTAGTTACGGGCCTACACCAAGCCTTTACACAAACCAAGCTTTCCCAAGCTTGAAAACCACACGAGCTAACAACCTAGCTCGAACAAGTGCTCCCCGCACTCAAACACAATCAAATAAACAAAGTTTGAAGTGTGTGAACTGATCTTAGATGATCGAATTACATAAGATAATCACTGTGCAAGATTTACAAGAAAAGAGTTAAGAACAGTCTTGCTAAAGACCAAGCAAATATAAAGAATAAGAGTGTTGTACGGCTTGGAGAAGATTCTTGAGAGTAAATGCTTTCAAAGGAGTTCTTGAATGCTCTAAACTACTTCTCAACGGTCATTTCACGCCTTAAATACATATCTGCCGAAACTAGCTGTTGGAGCGTCTTTTTGAAACTTAATCCCGTTATTTTGTCGTTTTCTGACGCTGTCAAAAACTGTCAGGATGTGTTGTCGATTTTCTTTAGTCCCACTAAATTGTGCCTCAAAATTGGTGGCACTAATATTGCTCTTTCTTGCTTTCTTCAGTCAGTTCTTCATATGCACTCTTCTTGCTCTGACCTTAGTCCCACTGAATTGCTTCTTTGAACTTGTTGTGGACTAAGTCTTCTTCAATTTCACCTTAGCTGTACTCACTGAGGAGGGTTTTGCTCGTAGTGTGTTTCTTCTGTGATATTGAGCGTTTGAATGGATAGGTTTGCGCATAACTATAGATTAAGTGTGTCACTCAATTTGTCACTGCACACTAGATAGCTTGGTTAGTCCCAATAATATAGAATGTTTTGTTATCATCAAAAACTATATGGAGTCAACAAGAGATTACTAAATTCATGAATCACCTCCCCCAGCTTTTCTCAATTTTCTTTGGTCTTTGAAGAAGAAAAGGGAGTCATCTGCAAAAAGCAGATGTGAGAGAATAGGTCCATTTTCCCCAATTTAATGCCCTTAACACCACCCTCTTGCACTTTCTGCTGGATTCTCCTCGATAAGACATTTGCCACAAACAAAAGAAGGAAGGGAGAGAGGGGATCACCCTGACGCAAGCCACGAGTAGGTAAGAACGGCTCAGATCTCTTCCCAATTATAAAAACACGAAAAGATTAGTGGTAATACGTACTGCATAACCCATTTCCTCAAAGTCACACTAAAACCCATTTTTTCCATAACTGAGTACAAGAAAGTCCAGTTAACCCTATCATAAGTCTTATTTAGGTCCAATTTAAGAGCAGCCTCAACCTTCCTACCTTTCTTTCTAATCTTGAAAGCATGAAAAACTTCATTCGCAATGAGAATATTGTCTTGGATCATTCCACCAGCAACAAAGGCATTCTGTTGGGGAGATATAAGTTGATTGAGAAAAGGTTTAAGTCTCATAGATAGAACTTTGGAGATCACTTTGTATGCAAACTTGCATAAGCTTATCGGTTTGAACTGCATGCGTCACTTCTTCAGGCCCTTTAACTTTAGGAATCAAAACAATATTTTTCTGATTTAGCTCACGAAGCATATAACCTCCGTTGAAAAAACCTTTTACTGCCTTCATTACAGTTTCCCCAACAATCTCCCAATATTTTTGGAAGAATAACCTATTGAAGTCGTCGGGTCCCGGAGCCTTATGAGTGCCCAGATCAAAGGCTGCAGCCTTAATTTCAGCATCACTAATAGGCTTAGTTAACATTTTGTTCATATCAGAATCCACACACTGAGGAACACATTCCAATAAATTCTGACAATTTGGCAGTTTATCAGCAGTAAACAAACACTCAAAATATGACTGAAATGGCAAATGATCTCATCTTCATTTTCAATCCAATCCCCATCTTCCTTCTTAATCCGAAGGACTTTATTCCTTTGCCTTCTTTGAATGGTTGTTTGGTGAAAGAACTTCGTGTTTTGATCCCCATAAGTGAGCCATTTAACTCTCGATCTTTGAAACCAAAATTGCTCCTCTCTCGCCCAAATAATCTCCAGCTCTTATACCACTTTAGCTGCCATCTAGAGATTTTCAGGGGACTGTTCATCATTTTAGATCTCACTGAGCTTATTCTTCAAAGCATCAATCATTTCCCTATTATTTGGAAAGGTGTCTCGTCTCCATTTACTCAGCAAATAGCTACTTTTCTGAAGTTTCTTAACTAGTTGAAAAGAAAAGGACCCATGAAACTCTTCTTCCCATCCTTTTTGAATAACTCCACTATATTCCTCATGCTCAACCCACATTGATTCAAAATTAAACAATCTTGTGGCTCTATTGTCATTCATATTAGTATCAATAAGGATCGGACAACGGTCAGACCCAACTGCAGGTAGATTTATAACCTTTGCTTTTGGATGAAGCTCCAGCCAATCAAGATTTGCAAATGGCCTGTCAAGTCGTTATCACACATTCCCATTTCCCCTCCTATTAGTCCATGTGAATCTGACCCCTTTTGAAGGAACATCCACCAGATTGTAATAAAAAAACAATTAATGAAAGGAACTAATTCCTCCCATTCTTCATTCGCCCTCCTTCCTTCTCTTCCTGTTCTAAAATATCATTAAAGTCCCCTGCCAAGACAATAGGCCCATTGTGAACATCAGCAATACCCACCAATTTATTACAAAAAACTTTCCTCTCCTCAAAGGTGGGAGGTCTATAAATCCAAAGAGCATAGAAAAAATTCAAACTCTCTGTATCGCTGATAGTAGTTTCGATACAATTCTTGGACGTATCCCTGATTGTCACTGAAAGAGAGTCTTTCCACCAAAGCGCCAAACCCCCACTTAGCCTTTCCGGATTGACATAAACCTTATTATTAAAACCCATACGTCGTCTAACCCTTTCTAAAACCATCTCACCATTCTTTGTTTCCATTAAAAAACACCAAGTTGGGGTTGTATTTTCGAATAACATCGTTGAGTTCCCTTCTTGTCAAGGCCGGCTCCAAACCTTGACAATTCCAACATATACACCTCATAATTCTTGGATGGCTGTTGCAGTATAGCCATCAGAAACCTCAGCATAAGGCACCTCAGCAATTTCAGAAACTTCCCGAATTGGAATTTCCATTAAACTCTCTTCCTCAATCCATGTCAGCTCTCTTCTTGTTCTCCTCACCCGTGTGAGCTTTCTCCTGCCCCTTCCACGCCCTCTACCTCTACTATTTGATACTCCAATCTCAAAACTTTCGGGCATAAACAGATTCTGTTTAGGGACTTCCACAATATGAGCAGAGCTTTTTGCTTTTTTGAGCACATTATGCTCTACAGAATCTTTCCCTCTCAATTGTTTTCAAATTCAAATGTCAAAACACAGAGGATAAGTTAGCCATATTCTGAAAGATACAATTTGAAGAATACCTTCGACTCATTAGGAAACGAGCGAACTCTTCAGGACTTTCTTCAGGCTGGCCCTTTTCTTCCTCTAGAACTTCTGCCTCTGTGCTTTGATCCTCTTCATGTCCAATAACTTGATTGTTTTTTTGAACCGGGTCCATAGTCACAATCTCTTTATCTACAAGCTTTGGGCTTGCCAGACCTAATGAATGAGTTGGCCCACTAAGAATATTCGAGAACATTCTCTTGATTGGGGAAGTAGATTTCTCGCCCACATTTGCTGACATGTCCTGCACAATAGCGTCAGTCAGGTTCGTTTCACATGCCTCCTACACTTTCTCCAATATTCCCGCATTCCCTTCACCAGTATCACGACCTGTCTATCCAGATCACGCGCTTGTACCCTGTGATCCCCACGCGCTTCTTCTTGGACCTTAGCTTTTCCCTTTTCTCCAATTAGTTTGTAACAGCGCCGTCGCTTGCGACAATCTCCGATCATCATATTCCAAGCGCTTAAGTAGTCCTGTGCGCATATGAGGCCCAAGTTTTGCCTCACTAGAACCTTCATCACAAACAAAGTTACAGAATTTGCATCCATGGCCAAGTCTGCTACAATCAAAGCAGAAATTAGGAAGTTTCTCATACTTTATCTCCGCCCAGTATTGCCCCTGATCATTGCAAGGAAACCAGAAGCCATATTTCAAAGGAATATTCGAATCCACCATCACCTTCAAACGCAAAAAGCCCATGTTAACACCGAATCTCCCCCTTGGTTCTTCAACCTCTAGCACATCTCCAATCACTTTTCCAATCATCTCACCATTACTCCTCATGAGCATTTCTCTAGGGAGGTTATGAGGCCTAAACGTAAAATTGAACATTTCTGAAATCAATTTCTCGCACTGGAGTATTTGCCGACCATTTCTTCAGATTGAAACAGTGTCCCATAATGGACCATGGATTGCCTTCCAGAGCTCTTTCTAGTGACCTCTTGTGACGCAAAAGAGATGCTATAAATGTTAGCTTCAACCTCTCTGATCGACGGAGCATCCTTCTCCGACCATATATTCCTTAGAATTGGCAGGCCCTTGATCGATTCAAAGTTCGATTTACAATAACTTTCCCAACCGCCACCTAATCATCAGGAAAGAGACTCTCAAGAAGAGAGAGACTCTCATTTGAGAGAGAGAGAGAGAGCGCTTTTTAAACTTGTAAAAAAAATCATTTTTAAGTTAATAATTCGATGAAGCCATTTGTCAAATTAAAAGGAATTAATGTGAATGAAAACTAAAACTAAAAACGATGTGCTACTCATTTAATTAGGATTTTAGTCTATCAACCACAAAGCTTTATCGTAGCCAATAGGCTACCAAAGTATTAATTTATATAAGCCATATATGCTATGCCCATTTGGTACTAAATTAATTACTTTGCTTTCTTTTGAATCTTCTTCAGGGAGCAGGGAAAGATTGTCACAAACAAAAAGAAAAAATCGTGTAATGTTTAAAAAAAAGATGATTTTTTGGTATTAGCCACTGTCGAACCATAACCATTGGAAATAAGTGTATAGTCTATCACCAATGACCAAACAACATATCTAATTTAATGTTTTCAAAAAATAAAACACCCCAAATTCTGTAGCCAAATTCTGATATAGTCATATTTGGTGTGTTAGAAGAAGAGAAGCCCCAGAGTCTTACAATCTTTTGTTGATATGATTGATCCGACTACATTAAATGTGTGCGTATTGTGAAGTTTAATACATATATAACCCTATAGTTGTATATATAACACTATACTCATAATTAGAGTCATATTTAACCCTATTAATAATTTTGTCTTTTTCTTGGCTACTAAACCATTAAGTAGCTAACAAGAGTAACACTACAATATCAATAGATTTTTTTTTCGTTAAAAAAATATATATGTATATTTATACGCACAACAAAATGAATTTTTTAACGATTTTTCACTTTCTTTTTCGCAACCTTAATATTACAGTGGATGCAATTGCCTTTTTTGGCCATTTGTTACTCTAACAAACTTATATATAGTACACTACAAAATGATGGTCTTTACCCTACCTAATATAAATTTTCTTAATTCAGATGGTGATTGCTTGAAAAGGACTACAAGTAGCCAATTCAAATCCTATCCTACTATGAAATTTTCAAGAAATTAATTAATAATAATATATATACACACACAAAATGATGATCATAAAATTATACTCCCTTGATTCCGAATTGAATGGTCACTTTGCAAATGGCACGGAGTTTAACAAAATGTGTATTTTGGGTAAGTACTTTACAATTATGTCCTTAAAAATTGTATATGAAATGGTAGGTCTCATAAAAATTTAGTGTTCAAATAAAGGGCAAGGTTGTAAAAGTATTTGCCATTTTAGGAATGTAGATATTATTTTGAAACATCCCAAAATAGTAATATGACCATTCAATATGGAATGGATGAGTAGTAATTTGTTAAACCCATCAATTGGATCCCCCTTTAACTGTGTATTCAACGAATCTGACTTCTAATTCTAGGATAGAAATGAATCTGACTTCTTCTTCACAGTAAAAAAGAACCAAAAAGAAATTAAGAAAAAAAAATTGCTGTCACTATATATTAGGCATGAGCTATTGGAACTTGGAAAATGTATTCGTACTCTTCACTTCTTCTCTCTTTAATAAATGAGTAGGGCATGCATTTTGCACGGAGTACTGTAGTAGTATAATTATTTTTCTCTTTATCCTTTGATGTCAAATTAAGTATAAGTAGCTATGGTCATTAGTAGTAATTTATTAGTAAATCAATTTCGTATTTCTTCTCATCAGATTAATTATTATTATATTAATAATTGACCGTTAACATTAATTAATAAAGGCCAGTCTCACCTATTATAAGTTGCCCCTAAATTACTTGTACAAACATTTTTTTTTGCTTGCATAGCAAGAAATATCTAATTTTAATCAAATATTGTAGCTAGTGTTTCGGCCTTTCGTGGACAATTTTCGTTTTTATTTTTTTATTTTGTAACTAATGAAGAGATTATCATTGGAGTATTATCTTCCATTTTATGATTGAACTTTCACAAAATTTTAATAAAATGGTGAGTAAAAGTTCAAGGGGGAATGAGAGGGTCTTTTTATGTTTCTTCTAACTCCATGTTTGATTAGTATATTAAATTTCAACAAATTAAATCTTTTTTATTTTTTTAATTTACTTATTTTTCATTCATTTGGTGGGGAAGATATAAATTAATATAAAGAATAATTGTAATTTATTTCATTTCAAGTAATATAAAACAAGTGAATCGGCCCGCGCTGGCGCGGCGGGCGTTCAGAAATCTACTTCTTTAAACAATTTCCTATTCGAATTAAATTGTTTTATGCGTAGGAAAATTCGAAAGTACTATGATTTTAAATGTGTTGCATCTTTAAAAGGCTATATTATTAACATTGAGCATATGCCCTAAAGTCAGCAATAAATAGTAACTATTAGTTTGTACATGGACATATGCAATAGCTTCAATTTTGTTTCCTCCTTTAAAGTGTGTAGCACTTAAAACAAAAACTAAGTTTACTCTCTTCTTCATATGGACATTTAGAAATTGTTATTAGTTGTTTGATAAGACATTGCATTATTGGAAACAAATGGTTTGTGGTCTCTTAAGAATTCACAAATTGCATCTTTAGCTAAGTTAACATTATTGAAAAACAATTCAATAACTTGATGATTAACCATCTTCGGTTTTATTATCAAATTAAAATAAACCCTATTTGTTATTTTTTGGGTTGGCCAATAAGTCCATTTGTTTTTCTAAAAACAGTCTTGTCTATAATGGACTGATCATATCATCAGTATACGATTTAACTTTAACTTTTACTTAGAAATTTTATATCAAAGCTTTCAAACGTTTATGCTGCTAACCCACTAATGTTACAATTCTAAATTGTAATTCATGGGTTGAATAGCATTAATAGACATCGTTAAAAAGGGCTCCCACACAACATAGGCCTTAGCTAAGTCTTGAAAATTCTCTGTAAATTAAGAAATACTCAATTCAAATCATAGAAAATTCTTTGTAAATTAAGAAATACTCAACTCAAATCCTGATCCTTAGCTATCTTATCTAACAACTTTGTTCTAACTTAAAAGAAAATATTATTTATTTTGTAGAATAATTAAGTAGAGATAGGGGGGATATGATTTATTATAACATTTATTGTGTGAAAGAATAATTAAGTAGAAATAGGGGGGATAAGATTTATTATAACATTTATTGTGTGAAAGGAAACGGATAATTACAAAAAAGGGCTCAAGGGCAAGAGCTGGCTAGAAACTAACTTAGGGTCTTCTTAGTAATTTGGCAAATGAGAAAAGACAGAAAAGGACAAAAAAATTCAAATAGAGCCTCCTCATCGATCCTCAAAAGGGGCGTTTAGTAATTTTATTGGGTGTTTCAAATAATATGTAGTATATATTATAAGGTCAGATACGATCCTTAATAAATATTGGGCTATACATGCAAATTAATACTACGCTATTGATATTTTTTTAGGGTACATATTAATTTACCAATTACTATTGATAAATAAGCAAATTAATAAAGAATGCTATGCTCTAGCTCCACAGAGCTATACGTACTTAAGGCATTGTCGCATTGACATCTTTTTCTTCCATTGATGCGAACATCACACAGTTTTGGAAATTGGTGGGTGTTCTCAATACATATATTCGATGAAACAAACTACTTTTCTTGCATGTAAAAGGGCAAACAATTGACTCATCCTATAAAACTAAATGCATGATGTCTTAGAGCTAAAAATTGTCAAATATCTTATCGTTAGCGTTGAACTTGTAATTTCAAATTCATTCTAGATAGTTTCAAGTAGTATAAAATTATAGTATTTCCATCCCATCTTCTTTGTTTATCTTTCCTCGTAAACATAGAAAAATGATCCCACAGACTCAGTTCGGAGTTATGGTACGTAGAATAAGACCTTAGTACCAAAAAAAAAGGAGAATAAGACTAGACGAAAATTTAATTACAAATTCACAATAACTAATTGACTGTAATTATGTCACATAACCATCTATGATAACTTCACATATCCGGTTCCATGAGATCATCACTCGATGTCTAAAATTTAATTATTTTTTTAATCATAAACAAACAATACTTATATACTTGCACACTAAGATTTACTTTGCCCTATTTAAAATTATGCAAATTAATGGGAATAATAATAAGGAAATAGAGAGAGAGCGGGCCGGGCGGGCGGGCGGGGGCAGGGCGGGACTTGTTTTCGGTGGCACCTCCAAGAATACCCCACAATGAATGCCACACGGTATTGTGAGGCAGAGCGTGAGAGATAGAAAGAGTCTAAGCATAGCTGACTTTTGGCAAGCAATGAGTAAATGCTCTTTTGACTCTTTGGAAGCAAAATCCCTTTGGCTTTTACCTCATCCCTCAGGTCAGCGTAAACTCTCACTCTTGACTCTTGTGTCTATATATATGGACATCCCAACCCTTCCCTTTGAAGCTTGTCTCAGCTTTTCTATTAGGATCCAAAACTCTCTCTCTTTAATTACCTAGCAAGGCAACTCCTCTCAATATATAAACAGAACCCTTTTTCCTTTTTGCTTTGAGGAATTGTAAAAAAGATATTGGAAACCCAAATTCCTCTGTATAAGAAATTATAAAGCTTTTGAGAGATGGGTAGACCTCCTTGCTGTGACAAAATTGGTGTGAAGAAAGGTCCATGGACTCCTGAAGAAGATATCATTTTGGTCTCTTATATTCAAGAGCATGGACCTGGAAATTGGAGATCTGTTCCTACTAATACAGGTAATAACCAATAATTCTAGCTCACAAGTTTTTCTTTATGCTTTATTAGTATTAGGGTTAATCCCCTCTTCTTGGTTTTCAAATAAAATCTTTTGTTTTGGGTTGGTTGGGTTCATTTAAGAGGTGCAATAAATATTCTGGTTTCTGGCATCTTTTTTCCTTTTCAAATAATTTCCTTTTTCATGTGCACATTAATTCATCTTGGTAACGTTCCCTTCCAATATTACTCTATTTTCAGAGGGAAATAATAAATCTTCATATGCTTTCTTTTGGGGTTTGGTTTGGTTTTATTCACGGAAAATTTTCTTGTTTAATTTCAGGTTTGCTTAGATGCAGCAAGAGTTGCAGGCTCAGATGGACTAACTATCTCCGCCCTGGTATTAAGCGTGGTAATTTCACTGAACAAGAAGAGAAGATGATTATTCATCTCCAAGCTCTTCTAGGCAACAGGTAAATTATTATAAGATTATAAATCTCTCTTTTTCTTAAAAAGACCTTTTTTTTTAAAAAAAAAAGATTTGTGAGTTTATTAATCCCAAACAAAGGATGAGAAGAAGAAGGTTTTTTTTTTTTTTTTTATCCGGTATCCAGAAATTTGCTCTAACTTCTTTCTATCTTTTCGGTGTGTATATAGATGGGCTGCCATAGCTTCCTACCTTCCTCAGAGAACAGATAATGACATAAAGAACTATTGGAACACACATCTGAAAAAGAAGCTGAAAAAACTTCAAACTGGTGTTGATGGCGAAAATCAAGATGGGTTTTCTTCTTCACAATCAGTTTCTAAAGGGCAGTGGGAAAGAAGGCTTCAAACAGATATTCGGATGGCCAAACAAGCCCTTTCCGAAGCTTTGTCTCTTGATAAACCAAACTCTTTAACTGATTCTAAGGACTTTAACCTTTCTAATAATCCTTCTCAGTCTCAATCTCAGTCCCAAACTTCTAGTACTTATGCATCAAGTGCCGAAAACATATCTCGTTTGCTCCAAAACTGGATGAAAAATCCACCCAAGTCATCAGGCGGCGGAACAAACTCGGCGGAAACAATGACGGATCAGAATTCTTTCAACAACGTCACGACCACCACCACCGCCGGATCGAGCTCTAGCGACGAAGGTGCAACTACAGCCGAGGGTTTTGACTCTTTTTTTAGCTTCAACTCTTGCAACTCATCTGATGCTTCGGTTGATGAGCAGAACGGGAACTTGTCGTCGGCGACGCCGGAGAACAGCGTTTTCCAAGACGAAAGCAAGCCCAATCTGGAGACGGTGCCTCTCACGTTGATAGAGAAATGGCTGTTGGATGATGCTTCAGGTCAAGCTCATGAAGACCTAATTAACATGTCTTTAGAAGATAGTGCTGCTGCTTTGTTTTGATTCTTAAACATATTATTTTAGCCTCCTTTTTCTTTTTTTTTTTTTTTTTTACTTTTCGGTGGTTTTTAGGCCTTTGAAACTAGCTAGTAATTAGTTAGTCCTTAAGTGATCTAAAAGCAGAAAGATCAAGGGGAAAAAAGTGTAAATTACAAGTATATCCATATTAATTATGCTATATATTTGCATGTAAGTACTTATAAAAATCACAATAAATTAGAAACCTTTCCTTTCTATATATCTACTTGGGAATTTAGTTGTTGTTGTTGTGGTTGTTTAAGCCTTAATGATGAATTCTATTAGAGGAATGGAACAAATTTGTTCCAAGAATCTATATATACAATATATTCAAGTAAAAAAAAAAGAAGAAAAACTTAAACTGCTTAGAATTAGGGTTTTTACTTCTTATTCTTAAATGACCCATTTAGTTAATTAAATGAAACAATTTATTAACCAAATCTATAAAATTTTAATGGAAAATTATTACTACTATATATCAACCACTCTCATAGAACACGTCAGCCATTGCTTACTCAAAGATCCTCCTAGTCCTAGCTATAGTATCTATCAATTCTTTTTTTTTTTTTAGGGAAAAGTATATATCTATCCATTCTAAATTTTAGAACTTAATTACAGAATGAAACGGAGTTAAACTTAGGTGTTGAAATATTCATGCTTAAATTTTAAGTACTTAAAAAGGTCTTTTGAGTTAGTTATAAGCTGTAAAAATAATTCATCATCTGATAATTTTTAGGAAAATATTTTGACTCGCCTGATTTTACCATCAATTATCCCACCTAATAATTATGGTAATAAATTAATTTTAGGTTTAGCCCCTAGTTACAAAGAAGGTTTGTAGGGTAAATCTCTTGATTTTAGAGTGTATTGAATAGTGTTTTAGAAATTATGTTAACTTTTTCTAATGCCACGTCAGGCGCGACATTTTGCTGGTCAAATAGATACTGGTTATATACAATTACCCGGTCAGAATACCGTACAGGTCCCTCTACTTACAAAAGGGATCAATTTGGTCCCCCTACTACAAAAACTATCAATTTGGTCTCTCTACTTACAATTTGGTGTCAAATAAGTCCCTCTACTTAATAGAATCTGTCAATTGGATAAATTTCAGATTCTTCATATGATGCTTCTGTTTTTGTTTTTGTTTCCGCTGATGTTTCTGTTGAGTTTGTTGTGAACTTCCAGTATTAGTGGTCTTCATTTTCTTGTTGTTTGAAATATCAGTCTTGTAAGCAAAGCAGAAAAACAGAAGAGTTATACCAATTATTTGTAAATAAGTAATACTGGACAAATATATAATCAATTGACAGATTCTGTTAAGAAGAGGGACTAAATTGACAACAAATTATAAGTAGAGGGACCAAATTCACAGTTTTTATAGTAGGGGGACCGAATTGATTCATTTTTGTAAATAGAGGGACCTGTACGATATTTTGACCCAAATTCTTTAATTTTTATTAAAATTTTGAGAAAATTGTGCGCATTAATTTGTTAATATTTATTACCTGTTTAATTGGGGATGACTTTTTTCCAAGTTCCAATAACAGCTCGAAAAGAACTTTACAAGATCGAGAATTATAAAGATTCCCTCCGATCCAAAAAAGTGACACAATTCAAGTTTTGCTTTATTTCATAATAAGTGACACACTTATAAAATTAATAAAATTTGAAATTTTTTTCCATATATACCCCTAATTAATGGGGAGTTAGGGAGAGAGAAGATAAATATAATTAATAAAAGGTTGAGATGTTTAGGTCATTTGAAAAATTATTTTACTAAATTTAAGCCTAGTTAATTATTGTCTTAATATGTGTGATATTCTTAGTGTGACACTTATTTTGGATCGGAGGGAGTATAATTCGGTTTTTGTTTTTTCTTTTCTTCGGATCAAATATCATTATGATACCCAGCTTATTTATATTTCGGTGAGTATAAGGTAGCATGTGGATCAAATTAAAGAGAAAATAGGTATAGCCCCAAATGCAAGTGCAAAATGAATGCTTTATCTATCAAATCCGGCGGTGTTTGAAGAAGAAAATAATGTATCATTATGGTTTAAAGACTTTGCAGTGTCGGCAGGGTTAGTGAATTGCCGGTTGGGGGCCCGATCGAGAAACAAAGTCCCCTGCATTTCTCGGCAACACTTAAATACAGCAGTAATTAAGTTTATCATCAAATATAATTACCTTACACTCATATATATATATATATATATATATATAACACACTTGGACTTATGGGATAGGCCATATAATATGGTCCATCCTATTGGATTATGACTTAACACTAGTGGCAAAATCCCTTTACAATATTTCCTTGAAAAGAAAAAAGATAGAATTAGAATACATGATCATCAATCATCATCCTATACAATTTTGTAGTAATTTTGATAAATTAGTTTTTTAGAAAAATATCTTTAATCAATGTTTCTGCAATAAAAAGTGCAAAATATATACTGATACTCCTTTATTATAGATTATAGATCATCAATCATCATCCTATACAATATTTCCTTTCTACAACCTATTCATCTATATCTATACTATATCTATACTATATTAAAAAGTACATACTCTTATAAAACTTTTGAATCGCCCATTATACCCTTATTTTTCGAATATATTTCTTAGATGCCATTAGTTAAACTTTTATAGTTTTACTCAACTAAAAACTCTATTTTTATTTAATTAAATCTAATATCCTTATAACTATTTTATTTTTACCATTTTACTATTTTAATTTAAAAAAACTTATATATTAGAATTTTTTAATATATTTTTTATAATTTTACTCAACTAAAAACTCTATTTCTATTGTATAAAATCTAATATCTTTATACCTATTTTATTTTTACCATTTTACTAATTTAATTAAAAAACTTAGATATATTAGAATTTTTAAAATATATTTATTAAATGACATTAGTTAAATTTTACAGTTTCTTTAGAAATAAACATTTATAGTTATTATACTAAAAACTTTATTTTTATTTAATTAAATTTAATATTTGATAGTTTTTTTTTTACTTTTACCATTTTAATTTTAAAATATTGGAGAAAGTAGTTCTGGACCCATTTCAACTATAATGTAAACTAATAAAAGTTTATTATCAAGTTTAAAAAGTTAAAATAAGTTGTCAAATCATTAATTATTCATATTTGTTTAGGTAATTATGTTTAAAAAATTTATTAAACTTTAATTATTGTGATTGACCTTTTTCTATTTTTGGAGTGTGTATTTGTAGTTTAATGTATTAAAGTGTATAACAAGAATTTAAAGTTTTTAAAAATAAAAAGAAAAGTAACATGCAATTATTTCCTTTGACTTATATAAAGTTAGAGGAGTCAATTGGGCAGGTTGGATGAATTCCGGATCATCTGTATCTAGGTCAAATGAGTTAAGTAATTTTTTCAGGTGATTTGGATTTCGGCACATTTGGCTTCAGGTCATTCGGGTCTAGGGTCAGGCAGGTTCGAGTTTTGGCCTAAGGTCACTCGGGTTCTGGATCATTCGAGTTTTGGGTTTTTCTGGTATCTTTATTATTCGATTTATTTTACAATCCACTACCAGTGAAGTTTAGCAAACTGCATATACAGGGTTAAAGAGTTGATATATGTGTCCCTTTATATGTTAATTTTGAATATTAAATACGTAATTAATTATGAAGTAGGGTATGTATTGAAATAAATATTGGTTATGTAATATCTAAATTTATGTTTTTTCATTACATCAATTAAAATTATAAATTAATTAATAATATAAGTATCAATAAAAATGAAAATAGAATTACAACCCTTATTGGTGAGATTATTAGTACAGTAGTAAAACCTAATAGAAAAAATTGTCAAGAAATTACTAACTAATTATTATTATTTATTCATTATGTAAAAAAAACAAATAACTAATTATAAATTTATCAGAAATTATTCATATATCTGATTTAGTATTTATTCATATAATTATTGTTCATATAATGAAGTTTAACTGATTGTGATTTAGTATTTATTCATATAATTATTGTTCATATAATGAATTTGGGCCAATTGGGCCAGTTAATTTTCTTTTAATTTAAACACGGTGGTCACGTGCAATGCACGTGAAAGTAAAGACTAGTATATTAAAAAGTACGTTCACCTGTAAAACTTTTGAATCGCTCATTTCACCCTTATTTTTCGAATATATTTTTTAAATGTTATTGTTTAAACTTTTATAGTTTTACTCAACTAAAAACTCTATTTTTATTTAATTAAATCTAATATCTTTATAATTTTTATCATTTTACTATTTTAATTAAAAAACTTATATATATTAGAATTTTTTAAATATACTTTTACAGTTTTGCTCAACTAAAAACTCTATTTTTATTTAATTAAATCTAATATCTTTATAATTTTTACCATTTTACTATTTTTATTAAAAAACTTATATATATTAGAATTTTTTAAATATACTTTTACAGTTTTACTCAAATAAAAACTCTATTTTTATTTAATTAAATCTAATATCCTTATACCTATTTTATTTTTACCATTTTACTATTTTAATTAAAAAACTTATATATATTAGAATTTTTTAAATATATTAATTAAATGAATTTTTTAAATTTTACAATTTTTTTTAGAAATAAACTTTTACAGTTATTCTACTAAAAAAATTATTTTTATTTAATTAAATTCAATATTATTATAAATATTTTATTTTTACCATTTTAATTTTAAAAAAATTGAGACTTTTTATTAAATCTGGACCCATTTCAATTATAATATAAACTAATAAAAGTATTATTATCAATTTTAAAACTAATCATTAATTATTCATCATTTTTTAAAAGTAATTAAGTTAAAATTTTATTTATTTAAAATTTAATTATTGTGATTAACTTTTTTTTTTCTATTTTTGAAGTGTGTATTGGTAGTTTAATGTATTGGAGTGTATAAGAAGAATTTAAAGTTTTTAAAAATAAAAAGAAAAGTAACATGCAATTATTTCCTTTGACTTATAAAGTTAGAGGAGTCAATCGGGCGGGTTGGACGGGTTTCAATCATCTGAGTCTAGGTCAAATAAGTCAGGTAATTTTCTCGGATTATTGCTCAGCTGTGTTTGAATAAATGATAATTTAGAATGGTTAAAATTATAACAATATGGATTTTATTGAATAAAATATAATTTTAGTTTATAATTTTCTCGGATCATTCGGTTATGCTGGGTCTAAGGTCAGGCGGGTTCGAGTTTTGGCCTCAGGTCACTCGGGTTTTGGATTTAGAACTCGGATCAATTGGGTCAGCCTTGTATTTTTTAATGTTTAATTCTTAAATTTATTATTATTTACTAAAAACAGAATGGGTTACGTGCAAAGCACGTGGGAGTGAAGACTAGTCAATGTAAAAGAGAAAAAAAAAATCCTGCTTTTGTGACTCTATTCGTCCATCTTAAATCTTCTTGATAAATTTTTAGCAGATCACCCTTTTACTCTCTTCGCTATATCCTTCTAGAAGAAGAGCTTTCCATCATTGATATAGAGTGATTAATTTAGAAATCTCTGAAACTGACTCGTGAATCATAAAATAGACCTGATGTTCTTGGGAGAAAAAAAGTACTACCAGAATTTTACCCATACAAGGTTTACAATCTTTAATCTATCCTAAGATTCAATTTAAAGACCAAAAAATTCCTCCCTCTTGCTCCATGTTTTGTTAGAGAAAAAAAAAAAGGCTAAAAGTTCAAATATGGACCTAACCTTTAGGGAAAATGTCATTTAAGGGCCTAACCTTTCAATAAGGTCAAATAGGGACCCAACCTTTTCGATTTGGGTCAAATAAGGACAAAACAGATTTTGTCAGGATGAGTGTGGAACACGCGCCGTTAAACCAAACGGCGCGCTGACATGTCACGTTAAGTATATTTTTAATGAGTAAATGGTTTTTTTAATGAGTAAATGGGTTTAGTTTGTTTTATTAAAATAAAAAATACAAACTAAAATAGAAAACAAATATTCTATAAAACGAAAACGAGAAACAAAATGGGGGAACTTGTTTAAGTCAGATAATTAAACATTGTTTCCTTACAAAAGACTTGGAGTACCCACTAGATCATCATTAGACCCTAAACACTAGCATTAAGGACTCTAAAATCTCCATGGGGCTTTCTGTTTTCCCTTGCCTGTCTTGGAGGGGTTGTGACTTTGAAAAAATGCCATTCTGCCAAACATTCAATAAGACAAGATTCAAAGTATGCACAATAATCACCATAAACAACTAGCAAATAAACACCATATATCAAAAAAAAAAATTGTACCAAAAAAAAACACCATATACATATGAAAACCCAAAACTTTTATTTACAACCAGCAAATAATTGAATAAAACCAAATTTATATGAAAACCCCCAAATTTATATAAAAGCATACTCAAAATCTCCATATTTCACGAAAACCCAATTCCCAAACCCTAATTTTGTTAACTAGGTTTAGGTTACTCAAAACCCCAAATCATCGCATGATTAATCATCTCTAGACAACAAAATAAACATTGAATATGTCTTTTTTTCTTTCTTTTTTTTGATACCTCTCAAATGTTCATTACAAAACATTATACATTAGTCTGACAAAAAAAAGTGAAATAAACAAAAAGCAGAGTTATGGCCAAGAAAAGGATATGTGTGTCGTTGCTGCTTTTCTTGCCATCCTTTTTGTTTCCTTTACCAAGGGATGCCATGCTTGAAAAAAACAAACTTGAGTTTGTTGTATTAGTTCTCTGATATCTTGAATAACCGGTTCCTGTTTCCAATGCACAACCACATCTCCCTTGAAAATCCTGCACCATTTCTTATTTTCCACTCGGATCCATGCCTTTCTCACTCCCATTTCCTTGAACCTTAAAAGGGTTCTTCTAACAAACAGAAGGCTTGCTATTTGTTTGTTGGGCGCCTGCACACTTTTAACTAAAATCATGGCATTTCCTTGTGCATCCCTAGCCATGGTAGCAAAACCATACCATCCTTGTTGTCTTTCCTTGTGGCAGCAAATGAAAACCAAAAGGTCTTCCTCCTCAATCTGTGGTAAAGCAGTTAAAACAGTGTACCTGATGATGTGAGGAGAGCCTTGACAATGTTTGTTTTGTTGTCCTCCCTCTCTTTTTGCCCCAAAGGCCTCCTTTATTTCCTTACTAAAAGCCTTTATTCTTTGAATAATCCGTAAAGGATTTGGCTTTTCCCCTTGGAACATGCATTTATTCCTATGAATCCACATCATCCATAAAGTGACAGCAAGATCCGTTGAGAAATCCTTCCATTCTTTCTCAAAATCAAAGGTTGTGGACAGCCATTGCAGTAACCATTCTGCAATATTTGGTTGTTCAAACCTCTCAGTTCTCAGCGAAAGATTTGTTCCAAACCAAACAGCTCTGGCTATATCACATCCCCAGAAAAGGTGGTTCTGTGTCTCTTCCTGGTTGCTGCAGAAAATACATTCAGGGTTAATATTTAAGCCTCTCCTCGCTAATTCGGCACTAGTTGGGAGTCCATTTTGGCAGATTTTCCATAAGAAAACAATTATCTTAAAAGGAAGTTGGAGTTTCCATAGTGTTTTCCATTGCTTTCTGTTTCCAAAATCCATTTGATCGCCCATTTCAAGCTCCAAAATCTGTTTATATGCAGATTTGACTGTAAGTTCCCCATTGTATTCTCTTTTCCATACAATCATGTCATCTCGATCTAGAATGGAAAACTCCCTAGTTTGTAACTCGGCTTGTTGATCATTCTCCAAGAGTCCTTGTGTGAGCCAAGGTATCCATCTTTGATCTCTCTTACATAAGAGATTCTTGATTGGGAGTGTCATGATCTGATTATTTTTGGCACTGAAAACTGTTCTTCAATTGCCCCTCTTGTATGAACAACTTATCCCCTCTATGAATTTGAATGTCCATTCCCCGTATACAGATATCTCTTCCTTCCAGGATACTTGTCCATACCCAAGAGTCCCCTTGTTTCTTCTGAACTGTCTCAAAGCTCTGGTTTTTGCAATATTTTGATGTCAGTTGTTTTGCCATCACAGTATTCGGGTTTTTGAGCACTTTCCACGCTTGTTT
Source organism: Corchorus olitorius (assembly GCA_001974825.2). Taxonomy (NCBI): domain Eukaryota; kingdom Viridiplantae; phylum Streptophyta; class Magnoliopsida; order Malvales; family Malvaceae; genus Corchorus; species Corchorus olitorius. The sequence goes on along the minus strand of AWUE01019833.1, from coordinate 8,591 downwards.
TGCGAGCAGTGCCAGATTCATGTACTCCATTCTTCTAATTCCCATACCCCCTGCACTCTTGGGCATACATAATTGATCCCATCCAATCATATGCATCTTCCTCACACTCTGATCATGTCCCCACCAAAAGTTTCTGATATGCTTATCCATAGTCCTGCAGATATTCAGGGGAGCCTTGAAAACCGACATTTGATAGTTTGGTAGGGAAGCAAGTGCTGATTGGATCAATGTCAGTCGGCCTCCTTGTGAAAGTAGCTGTGATTTCCATCCTTGTAGCTTCAACTGAAATTTGTCTAGCAAAGGTTGGAAGAAAGTTTTCCTTTTCCTTAATGCTCCCATATCCATCCCCAAATATTTCCCTGACTTTTGGACTAAAGCTGTTCGCAGAATACCTTTGAACCATCTTTTCTTTCTGGTGTTGTAGTTAGGACTAATCAGAAGTTCTGATTTATTTGCATTTAACTTCTGTCCCGATAGGAAACAATAGTTTACAACTTCTTTGATTTTCCTGCAAGACTGCACTGATGCTCTAAAGAAGAGGTAAGTATCATCAGCAAACATCAAATGGTTTATTGGTTCTCCCCTTCTACATAAACTCACTCCTTTTATCCTCCCTTCCTCTTGCTCCTTCATCATCATGAGGGAGAAAATATTCTGACAAATGATAAACAAGTACGGGGAGATAGGATCTCCCTGTCTGAGTCCCTTCTTTGGCTCAAATCTAGTTGACTTCCCTCCAGTTATAAGAATTTGGTAGGACACTGTACTCACACATTGATGTATAAGCTGTCTCCAGTGCTCATCAAATCCCATCCTCTCAAGTACTGTTTTTAGAAAAGTCCAGCTTAATCTATCATATGCCTTGTTCATATCCAATTTGAGTGCTCCCAAAAAACCTTTCCCTTTCTTCTTTTTCATAATTGTCTCCAGCAGTTCTACCCCTATAGTCACATTGTCACCAATTGACCTCCCATGGATGAAAGCAGATTGAAGCGGGGTAATGAGGTCCTTTAAACAAAGCTTCATTCTATTAACAAGCACTTTTGAGGCAATTTTGTAAATAACGTTGCATAGACTTATTGGTTTATAGTCATTCACCTGGTTGGGCTCTAAAACATTTGGAATAAGAGCAATGAATGTTATATTAAACTCTTTGAGAATAAACCCCGAGTTGAGGAAGCTCAGAACTGCATCTTCAGTGTCTTTCCCCACTATGTCCCAGTACTTATGATAAAACGCTCCTGGTTTGCCATCAATTCCCGGGGCTCTGAATGCATTAAGTTGGAAGACAGCTCTTCTAATTTCTTGTCTGTTGAACTCTCTCTCAAGGATCTGCTTGTGATCTCCATTCAGTCGAGGAATCTCCAATTCCTCTAGGGCTTCTTTTATTTCCCGTTCAGTCGCCTCTCCCTTGTTCGAGAACACCTCTTTAAAATGACTCACGAACTCCTGCTCAATTACGAGTGGGTTATCTGTTGTTTGCCCATCTTTTCTCAACAGACTTGTTATTCTATTTCTTGCTCTTCTTCTCTTTGTTACTGTGTGAAAGTACCTTGTGTTTCTTTCTCCTTCCACAATCCAGTTTGCCCTCGATTTCTGCATCCATACAAGCTGTTCTTGCTCAAGAACTAGTTTTAGATCTGCTCTCACTTCCTTCTTCTTTTCTCGGTTGCTCTTATCCTCAATGTTTCCTTGCAATATCCCCAATTGTGTCTCGAGCTTCTTCTTCCGTACAAATAGATCCCCAAAAACAAGCTTATTCCATGTTTGCAGCTCATTTCTAGTAATTTTCAGTTTTTGCACTAAGTTAAAGGCCCTCGATCCTCCCAGTTTTTGGTTCCAAGCTCTTTTAATAACTTCCTTGCATCCAGGATGAGCTGTCCACATCATCTCAAATCTATATGGTCTCATCCTAAACACTCCCCTTTCTTCAAATTGGATTATCATAGGGCTATGATCGGAAACTGTTATCGGGAGGTTTGTTAAAGTAACATTATCAAACTTCTGGAACCAGCTTGGGTTGGCAAAAGCCCTATCCAATCTTTCCCAAGTTTGATCCCCTTCTCCTCTTCCATTAGTCCAGATATAATGGAGTCCTTTATTTGGGACTTCAGCCATCTCACATTCATTAAGGCAACTTTGTAGACTATCTGCACCTCTAATTTGGTTGGATGATGCAGATAACTTATCTTCTAATTTTAAAACCTGGTTAAAATCTCCCATTACCACCCACTCTTCCCCTTTTGGCACTGAATTGCTCATCAATTTTAATTGATCCCATACCTCTTGTCTATTTGTGTGGTCCGGGGCTCCATACATACATGTCAACCACATACTAATTCTACCATAGCTAAAGTACAGGAAAATAAGATTTTTATTCATAAATTTGATAGAGACTTTTACATCTTCTTTCCATAACAAAAGGATACCACCACTACGACCCTGACTATTAACACCTGTATAGGAACTAAAACCCCAATTTCTAGTTAATTTCTTTGCTTTTTCAACATTTGTTTTAGTCTCCATTAGAAACACAAAGACAGGATCATATTTCTTGGCCAATTCTCTACCATGCTGAATGGTTAGGGGTTGGCCAATTCCCCTAACATTCCAACTGAGGATACTCATGGATAGTTGGGAGACTGTTGTGGGACAGTCTGCCTTAACCCGAGTTCAGATTCCCCATCCACTTCCATCTGTGGCTTTCCATCAACTTCTAAATCTTGCAGCCTCTGCCTAATTCTTCTTCCTCCTTCTAAGTCAGTATCGGAAGGTATTTCATCTTGATCTCGGACCCTTTTGCCCTTCCTATCTTCCTGTTCCTCTTCTTTCTCTGTGTTATCTTCTGCTTGTTCTTCTGTTGGAGAAGGTGTGTCCTTCAGAAAAGCTGCAACTAAATCCTCCTCATTGACAGTGCATATGAAGCCCGGGCTAACACCCCTATCCGATTGTTCTTCTCCAGGACCTGTGTCCACCACTGGAACTTCTTCAGTTATAGCTGGAAGTGCAGTCTCCCTGAAATTCTGTAGTGAAAAGCTTGTCCACACTTCCCCAATGTTTCTTGCATTTTCTTGTTGGTTCCTCTCAGCCCTGATGCTCAGTTGGAATTCGATGTCCTCTCTGTTCATCATTCGTGGCTCCCTGTTTCTTCTCTCTCCCATAGCACTACTTTCTGCTCTCTGGCCTTCTTCAGCAACATATTTGGCATTGGTGTACATTATGCCTCCACCAGGCATGTTTATCCATCTTGGTTGGTTATCATTTGGCTGATCAAAAGGATCATTTAAGTGTCTATTTTGGATCCCATCAAGCATGATTCCACTATGCCTCACAACTTCTGCACAGACATGTTCAAACCTAGATTGCTCTCGTGCTATAGCAAACATCATGTCTTCATAGTCAGCAAGGTTTTCAAACCCACCTTCATATCTCTCATAAATGCTTTGGACTCGATTCACTGTATTGTCAAATTCAAACATCGGATCAGAAATGGGGCTATAAGGTGGATAATCACTTACTTCAGTTTGGTATGTGATCTGAGGTGGTCTGATTGGCAATGGTTCAGGCTGGAGCAGCGACACCGGGGTTAAAACACTTAATTCATTCTACAGGTTGGCAATCTGAGCATCAAGTTCTGCATGGTACTGTTCATCTTGCATCGGAGCAGTAGCTGCCATCACTTCGATCCCACAACTTGTGTGTCATCTTGCATTTCCTGCCCTCTATCATTATGATCACCTTCTCCTATGGTGAGATCAATAATATGTGAGTCTCCTCCTACTCCCCCAGCCGCTCCCTGAATATCACCATCTTGCTCATTCTCATTGTCATTAAACTCTTCACTGGCTAGGAGAAAGTTTTCCTCCGATCCTTGGCTCTCTCTCGTCTGATCCCCCTCGTTCCTTCCTCTCCGCAATTGATTGGCCTCATTCTGCGCTGGATTCTCAGCTGGTGGTATTTGGACTTGCTCTGTTTCCTGCTCCTGTTCCATTTCTTCAACTCTAACATCTCTGTTTTCATCTCCATTCTGCAAGCGGCGCCGGTTTTGATTCTGGCTGTAAATTAATCTTGTGTTCCTGCGCCTAGCTCTATTTCGAAAGGCTCGCATCTCATTAGAGAAAAAGGGTTGTGTGTCATCAACAACAATAGGATAACCATACCTCTGACTAATTGTGATGAGGCGGTGATTAATTCTCCTGTCAACTTCAGTTCTGGCTAAATTGCAGTTTGGATGAGTATGTCCAATCATCCCACATGACATGCATAGCTTGTTGATTCTCTCGTAGCTAAACTGGATCCATCTGGATGCTCCATCATCAGTATCAAGTGTTACTCCAGGGGTTAGAGGTTCATTGAGATCAACCCTCAGCCTAATGCGCATAAATCTGACATTTGTTGGCCATGAGTTGGCCCAGTCTATCCCAAGAACCTGTCCAGCAGTCTCAGTCATCCTCTCAGCTATCGATGGTAGCTGGTACTCATATGGTAGTCCCCATAGCTGGACCTAAAGATCGATCCTTGGCAGTCTCGCTTCACGAAGCGTTGTGTTTGGGTTCCACTGTTGAACCACCAAGATGGCCCCATCCATACACCATGGATTCCCTAGAATTCCCACTGTTCTATCAATAGCGCTGTTGAAATGAATGAGATACCGATCATCTTCTCTACCGATTACCACAGCCTCCCCTCTTAATTCCCATGCTCTGGTGATGTACCTCTGGATAAAGGTTTATGAAAATCTACGAATGTCAACCACAAAGGCCACCAGACACTCCATGCCCACTTCTCTACGTCCTTGAACTTCTGCAGTGGGAATTCTGATACGGTGACTTCTTCTATTTCGAATTTCCGGGGATGGCCTTGGGTGTAGGCCTAAGGGATTACTGTTTCCACTGTCACCACTCTCTTGGGAAGACGTATCACTATCCGTCCAACTACACTCTCTCAAGATTCTTATTCTTGGGAAACCAGGACGATTCATCTTCTTGTAGAGTGGAATGAAAGAAGAAAGAAGTTGGATATGCTTCTTGCTGTTGAACAGTGGGGGTTCTAAAAACGGCATGAATCGTCTTCGAACTCTCTTTACTCTAATCGTCGCCTCGATCTTCATGCTTAATAATTACAAACTCCTCGATGAGTACCGAAATTACAGCTACCCAAACTGTTTCCAAGAAGAGCAAAGCTTTGATTAGGTAAGTTATATCGGGCTCTCCAAACGTCTCGCAGGCTAAAGATAGCTTCGCGAGCTGAAACGGCAAAGATATGGAAATAAATGAAAGGAATAAAACAGAAGAGATAATTGGGTGTTTTGAGGAAATGATTAGGCGTCAGGTGGTTTTAAATAGGGAAGGACAGAAACAAAATCCAAAGGGACAAAAGGAAAAACAACAATTAGGGTTTCAGAAAGGCAAAGAAAATTAAGAAGATTGAGCAAAGGATAAGAAAAAATAAAGTTAACAGAATCAAGATTAGATTTTGTCAGAATCACTACAGAAGGCTGATTCGAAAAGAAAAACCACAATTTTCCGATTAAGCTCCGCAGGAGGAAAAGCTCTCGAAAACGAGAAAAAAATTCGCGCGCGATAGCCCTTAATCGACCTCGATTCAACGTTTAGATCTCATCGATGTCTTCAAAACAATGAACAAGTCAAAGGCCAGAGTGCTCCCAAATGAGAAATTGAAGAAAAGAAGGTTTTTTAAAAAAATTTTCTCAAGTAGAAATTGAGCCCATCAGGTCTTTGAATCGAATTTTTAAAGAAAATAAGGAATTGCTTTTTTGGCTTTGTTGAAATCGTGAAACTATTTCAACAAAAAAAAAAAAGAAATCGTGAAACTAGTCTGTGAAAAAGAATTTAAATGTCTTTTAATTTTCCTTTTTAATTTGCTTTTTCTCACTTGTTATCAAACGGCTAAGACAACATGGACTGCCACGTGTCAACATCTGGACACTTCACGCGCCCTTAACAATTGTGTTATACACGCACTGTCAACTTAAACGATTTGTCCTTATTTGATCCAAATCGAAAAGGTTAGATCCTTATTTGACCTTATTGAAAAGTTAGGCCCTTAAATGATCTTTTCCCTAAAGGTTAGGCCCCTATTTGAACTTTTAGCCAAAAAAAAAGGCTTTCATCAACAACAAAGGAGTGGTTGATTCAAAAATCTCGGTGGCTAGTGGCTACCTCATGGCTTATAACACATACCTATAATGTTCCTTGACAAGGAGATAACACTATTGACAAAATTTCACCCGACAAACCAACTCTAATAAGGGAAAAACTCAAAACGCAAGATTGTCAACCTTATTTTGGTAAAATTTTGTTAAGATTGTTTTCTCCATGCATGTCAATAAAAACAAGATTATTAAACCCTAAATCTCAGATATCTATATACTATCCTAGAATTTTATTTAATTATGAAATGATAAAAAGTAAAATTAAAAATAGACTCTTCCTCCCTTTCAACAATAGTAAGGAGAAGGAAAAACACTGGTTAAAATTTGAAAAACTATAATGAAAAAATTAGTAAGGCTTTGTTCAGTAGCCTGGAAATATTTTTTCATTTTCATCTGTAAAATATCAAAGAAGCGATATATGTCTATTTAATGGAAAATATGAACCCAGGCACATTTTAGTAAATGAAACATATGTCCCACTTTATTTCTTTGATATATTTTAGTGAATGAAATTAGAAAATGTTTTCAGCTAAACATATATATAGTCGAAAGTTTTCTTTTTAAAGGCAATTTATTGATAAAAAAAGCACACAAATATATGTGCAAAAGTTCAAAGTAACAAAGCTGGCAATAAATCAAGCTACAGTCCAAAGCAAAAACCAAAATATAAAAAGTCACCAAGCAAAACAACTTGGCTATAAAAATTAAACAAACACCCCTCCCTTAGGCAGAAAACATACTACCACTACTAAATATTATTTTTCGATAATTGAAATTGCTAGGAATCGAATTCTAAATATTGAAACTAAGAGTCCAATTAATATCCTACTACCACTACTAGAAAACATACTTTTCGTAACGACATTTAGCAACGACTAAAAAATATCGTTGCGAATGTTGAGTATTGGCAGCGACCTTTAAAAGTCGTTGCCAAATATTGCTTTATCGCAACGACTTTTAAAAGTCATTGCCCAATCTACATTAGGCAGTACCATAAGTAATGACATTTTTTGTCGTTGCGAATGATGTTAGCATTCGCAACGACAAAAACGAAATCGCTGCTAAATCTTACCAGTTTTACAATGACTTCTATTAGTCGTTGCGAATTCATAGTCCTTTCGCAACGACTTTTGTTAGTCGTTGTTTAATATATTTTACAAATTGATTTTCGAAGCGATCTTGAAAGTCGCTACAAAAAACATGATTACTTTTGAAACGACAGATTAAGTCGTTGCGAAATTTTAAACTTTCCGCAACGACTTTTGTTAGTCGTTGTGAAATCTTAAACTTTTCGCAATATATTTTACAAATTGGTTTTCGCAGCGACCTTGAAAGTCGCTATAAAAACATAATTACTTTTGAAGCCACAAATTAAGTCGCTGCGAAATCTTACTCTTTTCGCAACGACTATTGTTAGTCGTTGCTTAATATGTGTTACTAATTGATTTTCGCGCGACCTTAAAAGTCGCTACAAAAAACATAATTACTTTTGAAGCCACAAATTTAGTCGCAACGACGCTGCGAAATCTTATTCAAGTCGCAATGACTTATATATGTCATCCATTACCCTTTTTGCCCTTCAGCTATGTATTGAAAGATAAGGAAAATTTGCTAATTAAGTAAAGAAAATTTTACTAAGTATTGACAATTTTCAAGAATGGTGATATATAGTTCATTTAGAATTACTTGTCTTTGATTAAAATAGAAATGTGCCGATTTTCTAAAAATAGTTTATTTCGAAGAAGAGAAATATTGCCAATGAAATAGCCGAAAGCCCATAACAAAATCTAATTATAAATTTTAAAAAACAATAATTATAGGAAGTGAAAGTACTAAAAAACCAATTAAAAGATTTAACCTTATTAATTTGATTACTATTTTGTTTGGTTTTTTCGTCATTTTAATATTGGTTTTTTCATTATTCTGACAAACTTCTAATGGCATTTTCGTCTTTCTAATAATTTATATTATAATATAATATAACATATTATGTTATACCCCTTCATTATTTTGTTCACAGGTAGCTCATTGTTAATATCATATAAGGCATTAAATTGGCATGTTTTGAATAGTAAAGAAACATTTGATAAGCTTATATGAGAATAAGGACTGTTTTTCCCACAATTGTTTCCTAAAATGTTGCTAGCCTTGGCTAGTGATCATGTGCAACCCTGGTCTCTTAAGCGAAAATTTTGGAGTTGGGGATAATGCTCGAAAGTTAAGGCGATACTTTTTAAGGTAAACATTTTATTATCTTTGCACACAAGATGTCTATTTTCCTGTTCTTTTTGCTTTATCCCATTTCTGTTTTGGTTTCATAAGAATTGTCTTACATCAACTTAAACTAAGTAAGTGAGATCTTTGGCAGTTGGTGTCATGCTTTAAACTTAGTTATTTTTCTTTTTGTCATTTAAAT
>AWUE01019832.1:0-42901 GCA_001974825.2 Corchorus olitorius | reverse complement strand
GTTTTGTTTTAAGAAGATAAAAAAATTAACTTCACGATTTTCTGCGTTTCCACATAAAAGATTGTTCTTGAAAGAACGCTCATTCCAAATGAAACCAACACTCAAATGTTGTGTCTCAGAATAATTTGACAAATGATATAATGAATGGTTTTAAATTTTTTGGTAAATATATAATATAATAAATGGTTTTAAATTTTTTGATAAATATATAACTTTTTTTATAACCATTACAACTTTTTCAATAACTAAGTATTGTAAATTTGAAAACTTCATTTATTGATTAAATTGTTACCATAGTTATTTATCACCAAATGTTATTGGATTTGTTGATATAAAGCATTTTTCATAACTACAAAGGTTTTTTAATAATGTGTATTATAAATTTGATAGCATCCATTGTTAATGAAATTGTTAAGTCTAATGAAAATTTATTAAATTTGTTAATTCGCATATTGTTTTTTAAAATATACATAACGTTTCAATAACTAATTACTATAAATTTGTGTTCTAAAAAAATTACTATAAATTTGATAACTTCTATTATTATAAAATGGCTAACAAAATTTACTTATAATGAAAAAATTGATGAGCTTATTCTTAATAACTTTTAGGAACTTGAAAAAATTTAATCTTTTCAAAATTAACAAAAACATTATATCACACATGTAATTTAAAATCAGTTTCCAACAAACTTCAATCCCACGTGTAAAATACGTGGCAAAGTACTAGTATATATATATATATAAAAGAGTTTATCTGATTCAAATTCTATGGTGAAATTCATGGAAATAATTCTGATCACTTCTGAGTTCTGATACACACATAATACTTTCTTTTGGTAATTTTAGACGATTTTTCATTAACCCTCCAAACCCTTGCCTTAGATTTAGCAACCATCTAACCATCAAAATAAAAGGAGAACCGGCCGGTGATACACACAGGATGTAGTAATAAATAATTAACTTGATCTATTTTATTTTATTATTTGTGGAATGTATTGCTGCTAATAAATTAAATTGTTCTACACATATATACGTACAATTAATATAGGAAAAATCCAGTCCAATTTGTAGACTGGAATTGCATTGGAAATATATATGCAAAAATACCCTCTTTAATGCAATACATGTGAAGGGTTTGACTTTTTTTTTCTTTTTACCTGTTTTTTTCAAATTACTGCTTGAGTTCATACACCTACTTTCTGAATCTGAAACGCAAATAGATACAGAAGCAGAAAATGCCCATATGAATACAAATTTTGCACATGAATATACATATTACCTTTCCTCTCCTCTCCTCTACCTGATCTCCTGATTTGTCATTACATTGGAAAAACTTTTTTTTTTTTTCACCTTTTGTTGCTTTCCGAATTCCGTACGTAGGAAATGGAAATTAATTTGGGTTATAGCTAGGAATCTTCCATTGAGAGACAGTTTTAGTTTAGATGCATGTGCATGCAAGAAAAGTAAATGTAGAGATCATGGGATTAAGCTTGCCCTGCTGCACAACCTCATGAAAGCCCATACTTATTTCCTTCTCACAAAATGATTAACAGCTAGTTTTTTTTTTTTTTTTTTTTTTTTTTTTTTAAACATGCTGATCAACACTCAAAAGTTGTATTGCGTTTTTTTTTTTTTTCTTCTCTCTTTTGGGACCATATACTATATACTATTATCTTTGAGACGATGTAATTTTTCTATCATAAGACAAAAGCATGTGCATCCTAGACAGGTCCTGTATATATTACACCTAAAAACTCAAACTTTGTTTTATGTATCTAATGCGAATGTAAAGATTTTGGCCAACATCCATCTCTTTACTAATCAAGAATCCCTAGCCTAGTGGGTACTTATATATAATTCACAAAATTCACGTGTTAGTTTTATAGATGAGTTAAGCAAAACTTCTCATTATTATATATAAACCGGAAAAGGATTGGTCTAATTTTACATTATGAAAAATTTTCAAGAGTCTTTGTCTATATTATATATGTTTGGAGTTTGATGGTAATCAAAATTTCTCATTATTTGAACTATGTTATCATACATATTTGACGTTATTGTAAAGGTTTGCACCATAGTCATGAACTAAGAGTTCTGCATAGCATATTGTTATTGACAAGTCAAATTAGGTATTTGTTTATACAGGTCAATGTACAATTGAGGGTAAATTGGTCTTAATATAAATATAATTAAGATGAGTGGTCAGGATTTAATCAAAAATCCTAAAGAAACTTGATTTCTGCACCACCCTAGTTCTAATAGAATTAGGAAAATCTTATAATTAATTGCAAGGGCCGAAATTTATTAATTATTAAATAAATAATAATTATTCTTCTGAATAATTATTATTAAAGTCATCATCTATGCCGCCTCTACCTAGGAGAGTGGTAAAGAAAATCAAACAGAAGCAGTTTCCTTTAATATTGTTGTCTACTAGGGAGGCAAACAGTAAAAAAGGAAAGTTGCTTATCATCTACCCATGAGATGAAAAATACTTCATGGACTTAATAATAAGGCCCAAAGTCGTCTCCCATGTAGAGGAGAGGTCGTCCTCTTCCTTGAAAAGAGTAACTTTTCTCTTTCTGCAGGAAGGAGGCAGAGAGCTAAAGTTTGTCAACAGAGAAACAACTACCTACGTGAGAGAGGCATGATATTTTCAACCTCACACCTCATCAATATACTCGACCTAACATAGTGGAGGAATCGCCTAGCCCTTTTCCCCTCCCCGGGAGGCGAAACTAAAACTTTGCATTTTGTTCAATTAAGGACAAAATGGTAAAATTGATCGATTGAGAAGGCTAGAGGCTGCGATTTCTACCAAGGAGCATACCATGCTGATCCTTGAGTTATGTACATCGTCTTGGTAAAATTTCACCTTATTCTGACATTGGTGTAAAAACTTATGCCCGGTTTTCAGTTAAGGACATTCTGGGAGTGAAACCAAATTCACCATGATAGAGAGCTCGAATTCACTTGGAATTTTTTCCATAGTCTTATGGAGAAAATCTAAGCCTACTGGTGAAATTTTGGTTTATTCCGAGTTCGTTTGCAACTTTTGCATCCTTTTCAGTTAAGGACATGTGGCTATCTCACCCCGGTTTAAGCCATTTCCTTAACTAAGTGTTATTTTCATGATTTGAAGAGCTAAGTATGATTAAGTAAAAATAATTTCGTGGCCTTAGTGTTCAAAGTCCAATTCATGATGTCAGTAGGCCACTACTTAGTCAAATTAGCTGATTTCAGCACGAAAGAAGCAACGAAGGCATGCTGAAGTGTGACAGGAAGAAGGAAAAATTATTCATCAACCACCCAGGAGGAAGATTTCCATCTCCCATCCAAGAGAGTGGCGCCCTAGCATCTACTTTTCCCTCTCCCCAGTAGGTTGAAGCAATCAGAAGAAGAAAGAAGCTTCACTGCACTTTCCTAGAAGCTGTCATCTACGTAGGAGGAGGAGTTCACCTTCTTCAGCAAGGCAAGCCCATTAATTTCAAGGCCCATCCCGCCCCCTATATAAATGAGGCCATTCCAAGGCTTTAGGCATATTCCACATCTCAAAACATTTCCTAGAGAAATCACTCATCTCAAAAACCAGCTCCTAAAGCTACAAACTTGCTCCGCGCAAAAAACCAGGCTCCGTGCTTATTTTCTCTCTGGCTCTGCGCTATTTTCATCTTGTTCATCACGAGTTCTTACCCGTTCATCATATTTTTCTTGTTTAGATCTTGTCTCAAGACTTTCAAACACTTTTTTAGTCTTTTTCTCTTGTTTCAATCTTGTCTCCGGACACAAAAACACTGTACACGTGTTTTTCTTTCATAAATAACAATCAAGTTGTTATTTTCTTTCAGTTTCAATCAAGAACATATCTCACAGATCTGATCCAGTTAGAAAAGTAGAGGAAGGCCCAGTTATGGAGAATAGTTTGTCATGGATCCAATGATTTAAATGCTCCGGTGTGACTTTCATCCAGTCCCCACAATCGCTCTGATCTTTTAATCTGCTGCTCCGCGCACCAAATCCAGTTTTTACAACTTCTTTGTCAATTTCAGCAAATTGACTGGCACGCCCCTATGCTGTCATAAAGGATTCTCCATGAAAAACTCTAGCAAGAGATTTTTGGTGCAACATCTCTTTTTGGCACGCCCGATGGGACAAGTACAACTACTTTACCTCTCTGGCGTCCCGCTGCTTATTTTTTCATCTACATAGTCAGCGATCCCCGACTCTCCTCCTCCTAGTCTCCCAGCAAGGTGTCCGCCTCACTCAAAGGTCCACACCAACTTACTTCCCTCGACGCTTGAAGCAGGACAAGATAGTAGATCTCTCCTCCTCCAACGCCTTAGGGTATATTTTCTTTACTTTTTCTTTTATTTATTTTTTTTACTTTTCTAAGTCCTACTAAGTGGCAAACATGCCGCCTAAGGTTGATGAAGGGAGATCTAGTCATGGCATGCAAACCAGAAGCAAAGCCGTGGCTGATCCTTCACAGTTACCTTTAGAGTCTGATTCAAAGATCTTGCTGCAATATCTCACTGAAGCCATGAATGAAATTTCCTTGGCACATGAACAGAGGATGCAATAGCTTATGAGATCCATGGATTAGATGAATAGATCTCATGACCAACTTAATGAGGCTAATGACTCTCTTAAGGAGCAGATAATCCAGGACCGTGAGAACATCCTGGCTCAAATTGGTCAAGTGGAAGATAGACTCGGGGGGTAGATTCAACAAATAGCCCAAGATCCGAGGCAAGTTAACCTCCCTGCACTTCTCCCTCCACCTGTGGCTCCACATGTCCCTAATGGTGCCAATCAAGTGAGAATTCCACCTCAAGTGGAAGTGGTTGGTAATAACAACTTACCACCTCCTAGGGAGGGAGCAGTAAGGGGTGAGAATGAAGCTGATCTCATCCCTGGACATCAGGAGGCTGCAGATCACGCCCTTGACAATGTGGAAGAGGAAGTCAACCCAGTTGGTCCTCGAATTGTAGCCTATGTACCACCTTATGTGAGGAATGGTAATGGTAATGGTGCAAGGAATGGTCATCAACGCCATCCTGCTCCACGCCATCCACCTCAAGTTGCTGATGTACAAGGTCCAGTCAATCAGAACCACATCAGGGAGATGATTGAAGATATGATTGACCCAGCCTACAGGAGAGTAGGCAGGCCATCTTTTCAGAAGCCTTATTCTGAGGAGTATGATAGAATCTATCCTCTACCTCGTGGGTACAAAGTCTCTGGCTTCACAAGCTTCTCTGGCACCTCGAGTGAGCAGACTACTTTGGAGCACATTGCTCGATTCACTGTACAGTGTGGAGAAGCTAACTCTGGCTACCACAAGCTTCGCCTGTTTCCTAACTCTGTCACAGGAGCAGCTTTTACTTGGTACATCAACTTACCACCCAACTCAGTGAGAACCTGGGAGGAGATGGAGAGGTTGTTCCATACACATTTCTACATAACTAAACGTGAGGTCTCCATGGCTGATTTGTCATGCCTCTACCAAAAGAAAGGGGAGTCAGCCGAGGAGTACTTAGCTCGTTTCAAGAAGCTAAGGAATAGGTATCGCAAACCTCTCCATGAGATAGAGTTTGTGCGCCTAGCTCAGAATGGACTTGACATAGAACTTCGAAAGAAGTTTGAAGAAGTTGACTTCAGAGACTTCTTCGAGATGTCAGCCAAGGTGACAAGGTATGAGACTCTCCTAAGGGAAGGTTATGAAAGAAGAAGTTCATCTTATGGCACTTACCATCAAGAGCCAAACTTTGAACTTGGAATAGCTGAAGTCAAGGCAGATCGGCCTATTGAGTGTCCATGTCTGGTAAAGACAGAAGTGGGACACCCTCCGACCCAGGAGAGGTTTGCTGCTATGTACCAGAGACAAGCCGAGAAGAAACCTTATGATGGGAGCAAGACTTATTCATTTGACACTTCAAAAAAAATGAAGTATTTGACTTCCTACATAAGTCTGGTATGATCAAGTTACCACTTGGACATGTCCTTCCTTCACCTGAGGACATCAAAGGGAGAGAGTACTGCAAGTACCATGACTCCTAGAGGCATCCAACCAACAACTGTACTGTGTTCAAGAAAATAGTACAAGAAAAGATAGAAAAGAGAATCCTGAAGTTCCCTGAAGCACCTAAGAAGGACATGCGAGTTGAAAAAAAATCCTTTCCCAGCTCCTATACACATGGTCACATCGAACCTCCCAAAGGATGGACAACTGGCTAGTAAGGAGAAGGAGATGAGAGAAACAACTCCAAAGAGGGCGACGTTGGCTCCAAGTACGTCCTTGGTAGCCAACCCTCAACATAAGGTAAGTTTTATCACCACTCTGCTAAAGTCAAGAAGTTGGTTGATAAAACTAAATTTAAGACTCTGGGTGTTCATTCAGATCGGCCTTGGTATCCAAACACGGCTGCTGACAGACTTAGAACACCAAGGAGGAAGCTGGAACTTTTTTCATCTGAAGATGAGGAAGAACCTGTGGAGCATCCTGATACCTCTTCTAAGAAGAAGCTTAAGAGGAAGTTGGAATTTTCATAAAAAACTCCACTTTAGAAGAAAGAAAAAAACAAGGCAAAGCATACTCCTAACTCGGGGGGTAAGCCAGAAGCTTCACTTCCTCCTCCTAAGCAGAGCAAATGGGAATATGGAGAGTCATCATCAAGAATGTCGCCATCTTCTCCTCATCCCAGCTCATCTACCCATCACAAGGTGCAGAGATCTTCCAAGAGAGAGCATGATCAACAACCACAAGTTGAGATTCATTCTAAGTCCTTTCCAAAGAGGACTAAGCGTGAGATCAGACCATGGTTGGATCACAAGAAGGAAGAGTATCGCCATGCAGCTGTGAGAAAGGAAATGAAGCTTAAAAGTGACCATGCAGGACCAAGAATGGTCAGGCCACCATCAAACACTCAAAAGGGTGTGTGGCGAAGAGTGCAACATCCCAAGTACCCTATTCAAAAGAATAGAAAGACTTGGAGAAGACGAGAGCTTCGAAGGAGAGCAAAAGCTCGAAATGAAGAAGTATTTGACGCCATGCAAGTTGATGAGAGTGGAAATGAACCTTCAAAGGACTCACCACCTACCAACGTGATGGATGTATCCCTCATGGACTTAGCAGACATGGGAGTGAAGCTGTGCAAGGAGAAAATCCTTTCTGAAGAAGCAAAGCTCAAAGCAAAAACACTTGAGCTAAGTAAGACGGAAGTTGAACTCCAAGATCGAAGGCAAGCCTTAATTGACATAGTCTATGGCAATGAAGATTATTCTGGCCAAGAACTAGCAGATAAAGGCGCCATCAATGAGGAAGCAGTCCTTGCCTATAGAAGACTAGCCATGAGAGCATTCGCCATAGGAGATGAAGATGGAGATGATGATGACTTCGAGATTCGTAGTATTGACAATGACTCATACTACAATAAATTTCCTTATGAAGCTTTGTCTAGAAGACTTGAAGATTGGCCACCACATGAGGCCACTCAAGATTTACTCCACATCTCAGAAAACATGCCACCATGACAAATATCAATTTTGCTTGAAAAAGCAAAGTTAGATAAGGAGAGGAAAGAGTTTGAAGCTGAGAGGGTAGAACATATCAAAGCTGAAAACGTTCTCTTCGAAAGACAAGAAGCCATAAATGAGGCTGCTCGACAACTCCTTACGAGGGTCATCATTGAAGAGCTCAACATGAAGGTAGACAAGACCCAGGAGACCAAGATGAAAGTCTATGGACTCCACATTGGGAGGATAATGGCGCCACCAGCATGGAGGATGCTATACCAACTCCATCTAATCAGAACATGTGTGATGAGAGTTTGGGAGAAAAGCCTGTCGCCATGAGTGAAGAGGAAACGTTAGCTGCTGAGGACTTTGGCAACAAATCTGTTGATTCAATGGCCTTTGGACAGTTCATGGTTAATCTTAACCATACTACCTTCACTTTACCATGCACATTTGCTGCTAAGCTAAAGGAGCGAGTGGAATCATTTGAACCACCCTCTCACCAGGAGAGTGAAGATGCCATTGAGATCCCTTCAGGAAAGGAAGAAGACTCGGGGGGCAACAACTAAGATGATGCTAAAGCCATGATCTTCACCAAGCCTGATGAAATAAACACTTGCCACATCAAGCCTTTGTATATCAAGGCTCACGTTGATGGCATCCCAATCAACAGGGTACTTGTTGATAATGGTGCAATGGTGAATCTTATTCCCTACTCATCATTGAAAAAACTTAGCAAGTGCATTAATGACTTGATCAAGTCAGAAGTCACTATGAGTGATTTCTCTGACGCCATCAAGAAGACAAGAGGCATACTACCTGCCCAGCTGACCATTGGGTCAAAACGTCCCTCTCTGCCTTCTTTGTAGTTGATTCCTCATCAACTTACAACATGCTACTTGGTAGAGATTGGAATCATTCTAACTGGTGTGTCCCATCATCTTTGCACCAACTGCTGATGTTTTGGAATGGCACTGAAGTTGAAGTGGTAAAGGCAGACAATAAACCATTCAAAGTTGCATCCAATGCAGTAGATGTGAGGTTCTATGATGGAACCACTGGACCTATTAGGTTCATGGGCCAGGAGAAGTATGGCCGGCCATATCCGATCATTTCCACTGGAGAAGTCAAACAAGAAGCCTTGAAAGAGGTAATGGAAAATCTTGTGCGGCCTGATGCTTTGATCCCCTTTAAGCCGCTTCCATGCGCTCCTATCATAGAGGAGGTCCCATGAGTACACAACCTAGAGAGGTTGTGTTGGCGAACGACATCTTGAAAAAGTTGTCGACATTAGCCTTAGAAATGAAGATTCAAAGCTTAGAGGACTCAGCCGCCCCATCAGCTAATGCGGCCTATCAAAGTGTAGAAGACATACAATATGAGATCACCATGGAAGAACTTGACCATGCTCCCATGAAGCTAGATGATCTCAAGGCTGAGGTACAAGATCCTTTACTTGAAGTGAATCTTGGTACTGAGGAAGGGCTTAGGCCGATTTACATAAGTCAATTGTTGGCCGAAGAAGACAAGCCACGCTTTGTAGCCTTGCTAAAGGAATACAAAGATTGTTTCGCATGTGACTATGATGAAATGCCTGGCTTAAGTCCTGACTTGGTGGAGCATCGCCTACCAATCATTGAAGGATACCATCCCTATCAACAACATCCTAGAAGAATGGCAATTGATGTCATCCTTAAAGTTAAAGAGGAAGTTGAAAGGCTCCTTAAAGCAGGATTCATCCGTACCGCAAGGTATGTAGAATGGATTTCAAACATAGTTCCTGTAGTAAAAAAGAACGGTAAGATCAGGGTGTGTGTTGACTTTCGTAACCTGAATTCAGCCACCCCTAAAGATGAATATCTTATGCCTGTTGCAGACTTACTGGTTGATGGATCCACCCAACATCGAGTGTTGTCCTTCATGGATGGACAAAGTTGCTACAACCAGATCTACATAGTAGAGGAGGACGTTCTAAAGACAACTTTTCGCTGTCCAGGTGCAATCGGTACTTTCGAATTGGTAGTCATACCCTTTGGACTCAAAAATGCCGGTGCAACCTACCAAAGAGCCATGAACGCCATCTTCCATGACATGATTGGAAAATTCATGGAGGTATACATAGATGATGTAGTGGTTAAGTCACACAACAACCTTGACCACATTGATCATCTAAGGCGCTCATTTGAAAGAATGAGACAACATGGTTTGAAAATGAATCCATTGAAATGTGCTTTTGGTGTTGGTGCAGGTAACTTCCTTGGATTTTTGGTTCATCAACGAGGCATCGAGATAGACCAAAACAAGGCAAGAGCCATCATACAGGCAAAACCGCCCACCCCTAAGAAAGAACTCCAACGTTTTCTTGGACAAGTCAATTTCTTAAGAAGATTCATCTCCAACACTGTTGGTAAGACTAAGGCGTTCTCACCACTGTTGAAGTTGAAAGACAAGGAGGAATTTTAATGGAACGACAAACATCAAGAAGTTCTTAGCTTCCCTCCTGTTTTAGTTCCTCCTAAGAAGAATAAAACCTTGAACTTATATGTCGCAGCCACTGCATCTTCTATAGGATGTTTGTTGGCTCAGGGATTAGGAAAAAGGGAAGGAA
Source organism: Corchorus olitorius (assembly GCA_001974825.2). Classification (NCBI taxonomy): domain Eukaryota; kingdom Viridiplantae; phylum Streptophyta; class Magnoliopsida; order Malvales; family Malvaceae; genus Corchorus; species Corchorus olitorius. The sequence continues at coordinate 32,776 of AWUE01019832.1, read as the reverse complement.
CAAGCAGTGTATTACTTAAGTAGGACTCTTACAGATGTAGAAACCCGGTATAGTCCTATTGAGAAGCTATGTTTGTCACTCTACTTTGCAGCAATAAAACTTAGACATTACATGCTCTAGTTTGACGTCTGTGTTATTTCTAAAACTGATGTAATAAAATACATGCTATCTCGGCCTTTCCTCAAAGGCCGATTAGGCAAGTGGTGCCTAGCACTCTCTGAGTTCAGCTTCAAGTATATACCTCAGAAGGCAGTGGAAGGGCAAGCTATTGCTGACTTCCTAGCCGACCACCCATGCTTAGACTTGGGAGAGGAATTTGAAGACACAAACTTTGTCATGGAGTTATCCTTAATACCAGGGGTACTTGAGTTTGATGGTTCTAGCACTGCTAACTCAGCAGGTGCAGGAATTGTAATCACATCCCCTGATGATGACTATACTATGATGTCATTCCACTTAGACTTTGATTGTACTAACTATCAAGCTGAGTATGAGGCACTTATCATTGGTTTAGAGTTACTCAAGGAGATGCGAGTATCCACAGTACATATCAAAGGTGATTTTCTATTGGTAATTAACCAACTCACTAGAGAATTCAATTGCACAAGTCCATCATTGTTATCCTATTATGCAGTGGCAATGCAATTGTTAGAAAAATTTGATGATGTACGAGTAGAACATGTCCCCAGACATAAAAATGAATCTGCAAATGTTGCTGCACAACTTGCATCTGGCCTTACATTCCAAGATGATATTTGCAAAAAAGGTGGTGAATGTTGAGAGGAAGAGCATGCCTTCAACATTTACTAGGGACAATGTGTTTGAAGTATACAACATGGTACACAGACTTGATGATTGGCGCCAGCCATTCCTTGATTACATTCAAAATCCATCAATAAGGGTTAGTAGGAGGATAAGGACTTTGGTTGTGCATTACACTGTCTAAGCGGATGAGTTGTACCGAAGAGACTTAGACGGATCTTTGATGAGATGTCTAGACCATGAAGAAGCTAAGAAAGTCATCAAGGATGTACATGAAGGCTTATGTGGGGCACATCAAGCTGGTAGGAAGATGAGATGGCTGATACGCCGTCATGGCTTCTATTGGCCAACCATCATGAAAGACTGCATGGAATTTGCCAAAGGTTGCCAAGCTTGTCAGAAGTATGGCCCTATCTGGAGACTTCCATCAGAAGAGTTTCACTCTATAATAAAGCCTTGGCCATTCAGAGGATGGGCAATTGATCTTATTGGAAAGATTTACCCACCAGCCAAAGGAGGTGTATGCTTTATTATTGTTGCCAAAGATTACTTCACCAAGTGGGTGGAGGCAAAAGCTCTGAATGTCATAGCTCACAATGACATCAAGAAATTCATCAAGGAACACATCATCTACCGCTTTGGGATTCCAGAAACTCTCACTACTAATCAGGGTACTAACTTTGATGGTGAAATCACAAGGAGCCTGGAAAGAAAATTTGGACTAAAATTCACTAAATCCACGCCATACTATGCACAGGCTAATGGACAGGCCGAAACTTCTAACAAGGTGATGATATGAGTGAAAATAGCAGAAATATCAAAGCATAAAAGCAATAACAAACAAAACAAAGCAACCGTTTTTATTATTAACCCTAGATCTTGTTTAAACTAAGTGACGCCTGACTCTCTAACTTTCCCCAGTGGAGTCGCCAAGCTGTCGAAACGTTCGGGTCCGGGGAACCCTGTCGAAACGACGTTGGAAATGGAGTCGCCACTAATCTTTTTCCGAAGGTGTGATTAGCCACCTAATTGTCTTAATCAGTCTAATGAGGTCCGATGCTTGGCATGGGACCCATTAAACCTATGTGTCCAGTCTTGTCACCTAGACCTAGGTTCGGGAGTCATTTACGCCCGGGGAAGGATCAGCACCCCCGGCACGTTCGTCAAGTGACGGTACCTATAAGCCAAACTAGATCTAATTGTGGGTCAATAACAAAAAGGTTGCTTTTACCTAATCTTGATTATTATTAAAAAGGATTATTAAAGAAAATAAAAGCATTTTTAAAATCAATGTCGAGAATTTGAAGAATATAATCAAACACCGTCGATTAATTCTATTACGATTCTCTTTTGCTGTTTGTTCTCTTGTTGACTCTTCCGCATCGGGAAGAAATTTTGGAAAATATAGTGTCAAAACTTTTTCATTTGAATTTTTAAGGAAAACTAGTTGATTTTATTGACTTGCCAAAAAATCTCACTATTTAAAAAAACCTCGTCTTTAGAACCAAGCTAAATTTTTGAATTTAAAATTAACTCAAAAAGATTTGATAATCCATTTCCGGGTTAATCTTAATCTAAAAGTCAAATCCTTAAATTAAAGATTTGTTTCAAATTAAGATTAATCCAAAAAGGTTTACTGATTGATTTCCGGGCTAATTTTAATCTCAATAATTGAATTTTAAATTTAAAGAACTTATCTCCTTCTGACAAATTTCCTTTGGAAAATGCTAACCGGGAAACCTCTTGAGTTGCCATTTTTAGCCCTTTTGAAAACTGAATAAGAGAACATACTTAAAAACACTTTTGGAAAACACTTTTGATTTTTTTTTGTTCATTTTTCTCCAAATTTGGACCTTAACATTACGTATGCATGCATGAAATGATGGATGCAAAGTCCGGTTCATTAATTGATTAATAAAAGGGGTTTACTCGAACTAGCCTTCACGAACCTAGCCCGGCCCTCCGGGGATTTTCGCGAAAACCATTCAATCTCGGAGCGAAATCTCGAGAGGTCGTGCACGCGCACCTTTACTCGAGATTAACTCGTCATAGTTTAAACACCCTCTTATTAACCGACATTTATAATGGTGGTATGCAGTGCAAACAATTATAATCAACCAAAGGTAAATATGGCATGCATGTATTTAACTACTAATTACCAAACTAACTTAAATTAATTACAAGGCCAAAAATAATTGAATTAACAAATAAGCTGAAAGAGATTAAAAAAAAGCTAAAGGGCGAATTGGACAAACTGGGACTTTTCTGCACATAAAGTAAAGCATTCAAGCACAAAAATTGAAAAATGGACAACTTAAATCAAACACTCAAATACATAATTCCCATATGGTTGCTACAATCAAAAACCAAAACAAAAGACCTCAAAAGTACAAAGAAACAATAATAAAAGAACATACTTAAGCTAAATTGGCGCTTAACGGAATCAAGATAAGAAATGAATCTTTGAACTTAAAGTATAAATTAAGACAAACTTGGAATCAATTTCCTTTCAAGTTATTCTTTTTATTTGAGAAATTTTGATTTTTGGCTCCAAGTTTGGTTTCCTCCAAAAATCCAAAGATAACCCAAGGTGGTCAAACATATCATCCTTGAGTCATCTTTAAATTTAAGAAAAAAACATAACTTTAAGCGAAAATCTCAATTTCCAAATTAAAATTAACTCAATTAGAAATCACAAATCAAAATGAATCATTCCCAAAGGAAATAATAAAATCAACATACTAAATAAAAAATTAAAAGCTTGACTTTTTTTAAGCATGATATTGAATCTCAAGGGAATACAACCACAATCAAACCATAATCATGTATATCATGTCATGACAAACAAAGGCCACAACTTTAACATAAAAATAAGCAACTTAAGCAAAAAAGAACCATTAAAGCATCATAGACCAAGCTTATCATGAACTACTAAATAAAGATGACATCTTTTTACTAAAAACCTAAACTTTAAACCAAATCAATACTTTAATCAACAAATTAACCTACTCAAAATTAAATTCGCCATATAATGGTATAAGCATACAGTCACTCAACATACATATTCATTTATGACATGAATCAAAAGGAATTAAAGCAAAAATCATCATAATTAAAAAGAACCAAAGCTCAAAAATCATATGGGATAAGGATTGAATTGACAAGATTAGAAATTTGAGGGCAAAGAATAAAGAATGCATACCTGCTGGAAACGACGTCGTTTCCTCTTAAGCAAGTATTTTAAGGCAATCTCTTCTTCTTCCATGCTCAAACCCTAGCTATTCTTTAAATTTCAGCGGCGCCACCACCTTAAAACCATCGCCGCTTCACCCTCGATGTACCCCATTACCAACGACCATAGCCTCATTTCTTTATTCTTTCACGGTCTCTGTTTTTCTCAATCCTTGCCTATCACCATCGGTCCCCTCCGTTAACCACGAATTTGGCAGCTGTCAACCCTCAAGTCCCCGAAACTTTCAAGCCCGGATCAACAGTCAAGACCCGAAACCAACAAGAGGACGGCTCGAACACTCAAAGAAATGGAAGAGATTCAACAGAAATGGAAGATCCCAGTGACCTAAGACACCCAAAAATTTGAAAGGTATTTAGTGTCTCCCCATTTTGAACCTTTTCCCCATTAACTTCAATGTAAATTACTCCCAAAACTAAAGCTCCCGAACCCTAATTTAGAGGAAAAAGAATTTTTCTTTTCTCTTTTTTTTTTAGAGAGAAAGAGTCGAGAGAGTCCCCGTTTCTTTTCTTCTTTTTTTTGGGAGATTTTCTCCTTTTCGTTGATGTGTGTCAAGGGTGTTTTTTTTTTTTTGTGTGTGAGTTTGGATGTATAGAGTGCACTCGAGAGGTTCTGTGTGCGTTGGGTATGAGAGTGGGGGATCAGTGTATCTGTGGTGGTTTTTGTGGATTGTGTGTATGTATGAGAGAATGGAGAGAATGGAGGGAATGGAGGTGTGTGGATCGTGTGTGGATTCTGTAGAAAATGTGGAGAGGTTGTGGGGAGATGTTTAGGGTATGAGAGTGTGAAGAGAGAATCTGGGAGAGAACGGGAAGGGAGAGAATGGGGAGATGAGCTGTGAGAGAGAGGGAGAATCCGTGTGGGAAGGTTCGAGAGTAAGTCCTCAATTGCCTGTGTGTGAAGAGATCAAGGGAAGTTTTTTTGAATTCGGTGTATCCAGAGAGAGAGAGAGCCGATTCTGTGTGTGAGGCGTGTAGAGTTTTTTTATTTGTTTTCCAGTCGGTGTCTAAATGTGTGAATGGAAAAGAAAAAGTGGAGAGATGGTTCTGTTGAATCAGTGTGCGAAGTGTGTCCAGATTCTTCTCCTCGATTTATTGTGTATTTCCCTTTTCTTGGCTGTATTCTCTCTAACTGATCCCCCATTTTTCTCTCATGTGCAGGTAGTTGGAGAAGGATAAGAAGAGAGCCTCGTTGAGCTGTTGATAATTTGGGAGGATCAGACTCCAGGGAGGTTGAGCTGTCTAGGTATTGGCTTTTAGTTCCATTTATAAACATGTGCTGAATTGAGTCTCTTATGGTTCCTGCATGCACACACACACTGTATTGTTGCATAGGAAAAATGTACATTTTGTTGACTGCCCATAGATAAATTTTAGCTTCCCATGATCCTTTGACCATGCAGCTTTAGACACTGCCATGTACTTTGGTACTCTTCAATCCATCCTGCATTTAACTAGCTCTCTTTGATTTTTAAATTGTCACTGCTTCTTCATGTTCCTTGTGCTTTGAACACCATGATTTGATCTTGCTGCTACATATGGCTGGTGTGTTGTTTGCTGGATGCATTTGAATGTGGTGAGTATCTTATTTTTGTAACCATGACTAGCCCATTTGCCTAATCCTCCTGATGGATTCCCTGTTAATGAAGTGCGAGGTCAAACTGTGCTCATACTTGCAGTTTTCAAATGCCTTCTTTGCTTGTTTGTGCTTTTGTGATGTAACTGTCCTGCAATCATAAGCTAAATTCTTCTTTCCTTCTTTGCAGGCTTGGATCAACATGAGAGTCAACTAAGAAACAACAGTTAGACAAGGAAAGACTAAGAAAAAAGGAATTATGCCACCTAAACTTGTATTATTCCATTTTTTGTATTTTTGTAATATGTATATGATAAGGTATAAATGAAAATCTTTTTGTGATTTTGTGATTTTTTTGTAATAATAATGCTATAATGCAACTATTGAGGAGCAAAATATAAATGTAGACTACTTGTGCTATATTATGTGAAAAAGTATCTAACTAAATTATTTTCCCCAAAAATGATTTTACAAGTGTTTAATGCCAAATCACCAATTACTCACTAAAACTATGATGCATGCCCATGCAATTTAATTAAAATTACCATGAAAAATAAATGACTTTTTTTGTGATTTTCCATTTTCCGATTTTTTTGTACTTTTTGAATGCAATCAAACATATATATGTGATGCTAAAACCCCAAGAATGCATATGGATTAACCAGATTACTAATTGAAATCAAACATGGAATATGCAAATGCAATTTCTAAAAATGGGATATACTAAATGCAACTTAAATAAAGAGCATGCTAATCAAATAGAGGATTGCTAACTATGAACTAGTAAGTGACCATAATGCTTCCCATGTAAGTTAAGAAATAAAATTGACTTAAATAAAAACTAAAAGGCAGCAATACTAAATGAAGCTAAACCCTGGAACATGCGAAAATGCCAAAGATGCTCATACTTAAGATTTTTGTTTTTTTCCAAATGCAATCTAAATGACTGAGAGATGAATTAGCTAATTTAAACTAGAAGTGAACCTAAAATGACCAAAATGCCCGTGAACGTGCAAATGACCAAAATGCCCCCTAGGTGTAAAAAATGACCAAAATGCCCCTAGATGACCATAATGCCAATTAAGCAACAAATTGATTTAAATAAAAGGTATAGGACAAAAATGGGTGTCTACAATAGGCATCATAGAAAAGATGATAAAAGACAAACCTGGTAAATGGGATAGTGTCTTACCTAAGGTTTTGTGGGCATATCGAATGTCACAATGCTCAAGTATTGGTGTGAGTCCATTTAGCCTCACCTATGGTCATGATGCGATGGTTCCTATGGAATTTTTGGCTAAGTCAGCCAGAGTTGCATTTCAAAACAACTTGCAGTGGTATGACTACAATGGTGCCATGATGATTGAACTTGAAGACCTTGACTCTGAGAGGTTGGATGCTTTAAATCACCTGCAAGCACAGAAAAAGAAGGCAGAAAGAAGTTATAACAAGAAAGTTCCTAGACGAAGTTTTATCGAAGGCGAACTAGTGTGGAAAGCTTTCTTGCCTCTTAGGAGACCACTTTCCACGTTTCTTAAAGCCAAGGGGTCATCCCCGTTGAAGACTTTAAAGTAGTTGGGGATATTTCCTTTCCAAGTACGAAAAATGCTGTTCAATTGCTCCAATTGGAAGTACTTGGTACCCATCTCTTCCTCAAGCCCTGTGACATCAACCAGGGAAGCAGCAAGTTCTCTATAGCAGCTTGCTCTCTATTGCCCTTCAGAGCAGTGAGTTCACTTTCCACTTTGGTCATTTGAGCTTTGAGATTGTCCAAAAGTGAGTTGAGGAGTACTTCATGGTCAGTAGGATTGGTCATCTCATGGAACTTCATGATTTCAAGTTCTAGTTATCCTCTACCAGTTAAGCATTTGGCCTTAGCCAGATGGATTTGGGCCAATGCTTTGGATGTATGGTTGTAGTCATCAGCAAATACCTTGAAGAGAATTGGGAAGTCACGCCAAAATTGAACAATATGAGGATCAACTCTGGGGGAAGCACATATGATGTCATTTGCTCCTTGAATTGAATCTGCATTCTCCTCCATAGTAGCACACTTGGCATTGTTGAAGAAGCTTTCAATATCTCCAATAGCCATCTCAAGCTCCAGATTTAAAGGAATTGCTTCCACATCTTCCGCCTTAGGAAAATTCAGAAGCATTGCAACAAGATCCTTAACAACTATAAAAATTAGAAAAGTTGTTAGTACACAATTTTTGTTAATAAGTTGGTGAAAATAAATATTTTACCACCTTAAAATTATTTCATAATTTTTATTTTGGCAAAAATATATATTATGACTGCCAAAAATAATTATGATAATATTTTTAAGAAAATTAAAATAATTTTTGGCCTTAAAAATTTCACAAGGCCGAAAACACCAATTTACATGCCATACAAGTTGTAATTTTTGCAACTAAGGTCATGACATGCTAGAATTCAAGGTTTTTGGTAGATTAAGTTCTATACTTATGAAATTCAACTTAATTTTACCCAAACCTAATATTTAATTTTTGGCTAAAGTTAATTAATTAAGCCAAAACTAACAAAACCATAAACCCTAAACCTAAAAGCATGCCGCCCAAATTGCAATTTGTGCAATTAAGGCCGCATCATGCTAGGGTTAAGGTTATTTTCTAAATTGGGTTTGATACTTATGAAATTTAACCTAATTTCATATGCTTAAGACCTGATTTAGTGTTAATTATTGGCTAATTTTATCAATTGGGCCAAAATTGTTTAAATTTCTAAACCTAGTAACCTAATATTATGCCGCACAACTTGTAATTTACGCAAGTTAGGGGCTGCGGCATAATTGGGTTCAAAAAGTGTGAAAATTAGGGTTTCTATACTCTTAATTAGAACCTAATTTCATGACTTAACCCGTGAATTTTTGGCCAATTTAACCAATTTGGAAAATTTTGGAATCCTTGTCCAAAATTGTGGAAAATTTTTCAAAAATAGCTACGACATGCTAGGGTTGTAATCCTTGTCCAATTAGGTTTAGGGTTCATCCAATCCTAACCTAATTTCATGAGGAAAACATCCAATCCTAATCCAAATTGGCTTAATCAAATTCCTAAACCTAGTAGGATTTGTAATTTTAGCTAAATAAGGCCGAATTATATGCCTAGGGTTTGGAAATCTCAAGTAGACAATAACAGCCCCTATTCCCACGAAATTGACATGATTTTATGCCATGTAATCCCCAATTTCATGCAGCAACATGTCAATCTAAAGATCTATGGCAAAAATTAAGTCCTAGCCTTAAAACTATGTAGTTTTTACTAAGGATTTTTGTCGATTTCTTCACCAAATTAATTTGATTTCTAAATCAAATTTTTCCTCAAAATTCCAGCAGCCATATTACACAAAATTCATTATTAAAGTCGACCTAAACATGACAAATTATGCTAGGGTTGGCGGCATAAAGAAAATTGATGAACTAAAGTGCAAAAATTAAAAGTTCATGAAGCAATTACCTTGATTTTGTGCCGATTTGGGATCAACCACCATGGACTTGAGATTTGGCCTTACTTGAGTCGTTTTGGAGCTGCCATCATGGGAGTTTGATCCAAATTGCTTGATCCTTGCCAAGGACTTGGAAGCCTCCAAGAACAAAGAGCCACGACTTGAATTGCTTGGCATAGGAGATGGTTTTTGTTGATGATTCTTGTTGTTGCCTTGATCTTTGGAAGCCATTGAAGCTTGAAAAAGTTGCTGTATTTTTTCGGCAAAGTATGGTACCAAAGGAGGGTGTCGACGTTGGCTAGGAAAATAAGAGGAATATTTTGGCCCAAGATCAATTTCCTTATATACAAGCTCAAATCCTTTTAATTCACGGACTTAAGCTTGGGGGGCATTGTTTATACCTCAATTTACAATTGAGGGTAAATTGGTCTTAATATAAATATAATTAAGATGAGTGGTTAGGATTTAATCAAAAATCCTAAAGAAACTTGGTTTCTGCACCACCATAGTTCTAATAGAATTAGGAAAATCTTATGATTAATTGCAAGGGCCGAAATTTATTAGTTATTAAATAAATAATCATTATTTTTCTAAATAATTATTATTAAAATCATCATCTATGCCGCCCCTACCTAGGAGAGTGGCAAAGAAAATCAAACAGAAGCAGTTTCCATTAATATTGCTGTCTATTAGGGAGGCAAACAGTAAGAAAGGAAAGTTGCTTATCATCTACCCATGAAATGAAAAATACCTCATGGACTTAATAATAAGGCCCAAAGTCGTCTCCCATGTAGAGGAGAGGCCGCCCTCTTCCCTGAAAAGAGTAACTTTTCTCTTTCTGCAGAAAGGAGGCAGAGAGCTAAAGTTTGTCAGCAAGAAACAACTACCTACGTGAGAGAGGCTGATCGGTCGTTGATCAAATCACAAGATAAATCCCCACAAACCAATAACTAATAGCTAGGGCAAGTAGGGGTCGAATCCCACAAAGAAAGTGGAAACAAATTAAATCCAAATCACACTAAAGAAAGTCTTACCAAAGGGGATTTTTATGGGTTTTTCAAAATAGACAAATTGAATTAGCAAACAGTAAAATAGAATAAAACTAGAGATTAAGAAAATAGTTTAAGAAAAATAATGGATTAAAAAACATACTTCTTCTCCTTTAGGTAATTACTTTGATCTAATAAATCATGGATCATGGACACAAGACATGAATTTGACTTAAATTGCAATCAATTAAGAATCATAAATTACCCCAAATCGATCTATAGCCTAAGACGTAGACATCAATTGTCATTGGAATAAAGTAATCCTCTTAACATCTTAAACAACTCCACTTGAATAGTAGGTATAGGAGAGGAATACTCAACCATCCAACATGCTAATAAAACTTCGTTCGCTCCATTGCCAAAACTAATTTCTACTGTTTCTAATCAAGCATCCCCCTGGGAAGAATCATAGAGCAAGCATTAAGATCTACTTTTCTGCATGCATGATAAATCAACACCAAACTCATCTACATCTATTTCCAATTCAGCCTATAGATTTCAACAAGGTTTGATAATCCCATTGAACTTAGAATTCCTAGAATTACAACTGTCACTTGGACCAACATCGACTTAATTCAAGCCAACTTGAATCTAACTATAGCATTCATAAATCTCAAGATAAGTTGCGCACCAAATAAATCATAATATGAACACATAAGATGAAGCACAGGGATAAGAAACATATTCAAACAGAAAAATCAAATTATTAAGAACAAAAGCCTCACCATAGATTCATTGATAAAAAATACCTAAGGAAAAGAAGTATAAGAGTTTACCTACAAAGAAAATAGGAAGAGAAGAGGGAGGCGGTGGCCTCCTCTTCAAAACCGCAAAATACAAGAATAAGAGTTGAGAGAGAGATTGTTTTTAACGTGTGCTAGGGTTCTAGGATAAGAGGGTATATATAGGGGGCTGCCTAGGGTTTAATTTAGAGTTATAGATGACTTAACTAACCCTAGGGACGCTCTGGGCTGTTCTCCATATCTTCAAGCTGACCCAAATAAGTTATATGGGCTCAATTGATCAAAAACGCAGGTCAGGCCCAAGACAGATTCTGTCTGTAGACTTCAGGGGCATTTTCGTGCATGAAAACGTCAGATCTGGGCTTTGACCAAAACATGAAAGTTGTAGCTCTTGGAGTTAGCTTTGCAACGCATATTCATAAGCCTCATTTGGAGCTATGGATAAAAAGTTATGGATGTTTACCCGAACTGTCGCCAAATCTGGAAAGTATTGAAGTAGCTTCAAGAGGAAGTGACATGAAAGTGTCGACGCTGGGCTACTGGGCGCACGCGGAACAAGGACCCCGACTTCACCTGGGCGCCTACATGGTTTGCCTTGAGCACCCACGTGGTTTGCTTGATAACCCAGGTGGGCAGTGTTACGACTCCAGCTGGGTGCCCACATGGTTTGTCTGAAGACCCATGTGTTTCGCCTGATAACCCAGATGGGCTGTGTCATAGCTCTTCATCTTGACATGTCTTCTTGCATTGAACTTGTCTTTGCTCCTTTGCCTTGAAAACACCAAGCAATCAACTTTATGACTTTAATAACCATAAAATTGACTCTTCAAGCTCTTCAATCACGAACATGAGGCTCCATTCTTCATCCAAAACTTCCTTGAAAAATATTTGTGTCATAAATCATCCAAAAAGGCTCTACAAAGGTACAAAATTGATGATTTTGCACTTTTCTTCTTGTCATATAAGGCATAATCAAGCATAAAACACTCAAAAAGCATATGAAAAAGCTAATAAAAAGGTGTATGATTTTGGTCTGATCATATTTCCCCCACACTTAAGCTTTGCTAGTCCCTAGCAAACTAGTGCTAAAAATCCTAAGAAAACAAAAGTTAGTCCTAAACTAAGCAATGTATTGATTCCACTTTCGTAGGTGTACGGCGGCACTTAGCTCGTGACGCAAGCCATTTCAACCTAAGAATGATAGAGGTACTTAGGAGGTGTGATGTCACCTGAGGGTTTTCTTAACTAGAACGACACCCACAAACATTATGAAAATATTGACTAAAAACATCAAACTTTAGAAAACGAAGTATTTCTAACAAATTAAGAATTTAATCTATATTTTCTAATCAAATGCAATATAAGTTAGTAAAAATACAAAGACCATAAGATTCAAATCAACTATGCACAAAACCACTCCAATCAATAATGTAAGTTCTAAGATCAACATACCTTTGAAGATTTTGACAAGGAAAACTTACCATAAGCTTGTATTTACATCTATTTCCAAAGAAAAATTAATATCATGGATTTAAAAAGGGTGACTACATTTTAAGAAAACCAGGTTACTAACCTTAGAAGTGTTCATGATTTAGGGGTTACTAACTCCCTTTTATTATTTTTTTTTTCAAAGAGTGACAACTATGGAAAGATTAGAAGTATCTCTTCTCCTCTTTCATGAAAACATTTCTTTTAAAAGATTTTAGCTACCCTTCATACCCCCACACTTTGTTTTTGATATATTCATGACACTTCTATACATGTACACAAGATTCAACACAAGTTCTAGAAGTAATACACTTGTCAAACCATTTTTGGGTATGAAAAACCTTATAATTACACTTCTCAATCAAAGAATGAAATTATACATAAGAAAATTTGAAAAATATTTTCAATTGTATTTAAACCAAATTAGTATTACACAAGACTATACTCATGGAAATTAAATCAAAACTTATTAGAAATACAAAATCAATTTCAATTTTCTTCAAAAATTTTGAAAAATTTATCTCTAGTCAATAAGATAAGAAAAATAGAAAAATAGGATCTTTCAAATAGACTAATTCCTCCCCCACACTTAAAAAGACACATTGTCCTCAATGTGTGTTGTGCTAGTAATTTGGCAAAAAATTCAATGATCTCTTTTTGAAATTTTTGGAAAAGTAAGTGCAAAATGATAAATTTGACTTATAAAGAAAACCCAAAATTCTAGACAAATCAAATAATCATTCACTAGCAACCAAAACATAATAAGTGGGGTAATCAAAATTAATTGAATACATGTGAGATTAATTCACAAAGAAAGTCGAAGCTCAATCTTAGCAAATTAGTCCAAACATATTATCAATCATAGCATCCAAACACTTAAGTTTTTCATAAGATTCAAAATAAACATAAGACAAATACAAATTAAAACACAAATAAAACATAAATGCATGCAATGTCATGATAAAATGCAAAACATATAGTGTCCTAAGGATAAGAATCATCGGCCTCTCCTTGGCCTTCTTTGGCCCATGTAGTCTCGCAAGGTCTCCTCCATTTGCTCCATGTAAGCTCTCATCTCACTTCTATGTTGCCTCATCTCTTGAACCATAAGTTGTTGGAATTGTCTCATAGGTAGCTCTTGGAAATTCTCTTCATCAACTTCCAAGGGTGGTTGTCCTTCCACATGTGGTTGTTCAAGTCCTTGCGCATAAGTCTTTCGATGTACATTGTACCAATGTGCACGATTGGAAATGACTCGCCTTTTAATACCCAAATGACTTAAAGAACTCACATTGATGACATTGCCTTCGTTGTTGAAGCGTAATTCACCATCGACTTCAACTCCTTCTTGCTAATCAACAATAGAAAAACAAAGGTCTTATCATCATAGGTAGGTTTAACACATCCTTGAGAGCAACAACCTAGCCATTGGTATTCCATCACAACGCCCTAATCCATGACAAAGCTTATCCACAACATAAAAGTCTTCAATGCGAAGCTTATGCTTGTTACTACTCCTAGGAATGACATTATGATGTAGCAAATAACACACAAGTCTATCCCTAGGTTCCATGTACTTGACTTTAACTTCCCTATTACCTTGGTTGTCCATACCAAGAGGAATGTTAAATCTTCTCAAAGCATCATTCCTTTTCCATGTACTCTCGGTAGCGGTCTTTCGTTCTCCATCAACATAAGTGAAATAGAACATACTACCCTCATTATTCAAACCAAGCAATTGACACAAATATTCCTCATCAACCACAATGTATTTACCTTTCACCATTGTGTTGATGGTGTACTCATGTCCATCACGATCCTTATCCATATTTGCATAAAATTGCTTCACCAAATCGGGGTAGTAGTATCCATCCACTTGAAGAAGTGACTCCCATCCTCTATTGACAAACAAGGCCAACTCCAAGTTCTTGATCAATGTTGGTTGGAGGTACTTTCTCTATGATGAAAGAATTGTTATACCTTGCTCCATACCACTCTCGACTATCATTATCAACAAAAATTGGTGGCGGCACATCAAGGAATGGTTGAGCGGCATTGTCTTCCTTAATTGGTGGGGCTTGCGACGTTGAAGCTCTTGTTCTCACTCTCCTTGACATTTTTTCGAACACTTGGTGGGCACTGGGTAACCTTGTAGGGTTTCTTGAAAAATCTCTCTTGAAGATCCAATGTAGCACTTCCCGATGCTCAAATACTCCTCAATCAATTCCAAAATGATTTCTTATCTCCTTTCTAATCACTTCAAACAAAAATCCAAAGAAATCTACAACCCCTCCAAAACTTGAAAATTTGGAAATTTGATGAATTTGATGGAAAAGGTGTTGGATAATCTAATGGGTAAGTGTTTTTGGATGATAAAAAGATGAAAGAAATGATTTGTAAGTGATGAAGTAGTTGAAATTGATGATTAAAGTGAGTGAATTTATGAACAAAGGTAATAGAAGAAAAATGAAATGGGTTTTGGGTTGGAGATGGGTGTTGGAGAATTGAAGATGGGTGATGGGAGGTATTTATAGTGTGAGAATTTGGATGCGGCTGTTGGGAGTTGAGAGGCTCGGCTTGGCACTTGGATGGTCGACACTGTCTTAGCTCAGTGTTCGGCATATGGGTGCTCAGGCTTTCTAGCTGGGGGTTCAGACAAACTGTCTGGGCGCCCAGCTAGAGTCGGGCTCTATTACTGGTGCTGGCTTGGTGCAAGGCAGTTGGGGGCTATGGCTTCCGAGGTGGGTGCATAGGAAATCTGCCCGGGGGCCCATCTGGAATCGGGTTTTGGCTCCTTTGTGCTTCCCCTTGCATTTTTGCTTCCAAACTTACTTCCAACTTCAACTCTTACTATTATCTAAACTTGTGCAAAAATTCCCAAAAATCTTTCAATCCAAGAACACTTATCTCATACCAAAAATTCCACTTGATAACCATTAAAGAGGTACCTTAGGCTCTTATCACTTAAGATTCTATATGTGTGATATGCATGAGATAATATAAAAAATGATATGAATGAAAAACAATTCAAATCAAGGAGTAAACAATCAATCTCAATATGCATCAATCAACAATCAAAGCATATGAAATTAAATTAAATGGGAGTAAAGAAAGCTTCTCTATTTTTGCAAAGCGTAAGCTCCATTTGCTAACTTCACGTGTGCTTCCTTCACTTGTCTCCATTTGCTTGTAATGCTTCTCAATTTGAATCTACAAATAAAATTCAAAACATGAAAATGCAAAATGATCTAAAACTAATAAAGAGAAAATTAAAAAGTAGGATAGATGTTAGTTTCTTGGGTTGCCTCCCAATTAGCGCCTTCATTTATTGTCTTTGGCTAGACATCCTCGAGGACTCTTATTCTCCATTTGTGAAGGAACGTTGAGTGTGCTCCTACAATAAGTCCACGATGATGTTGAGAGTGTCACTCATGGCTTTGAAAACTTCAAGTATAGCTTCTTCTAATTTGAGTAACTTCTCTCGAGCTTCCTTCATATCCTTGTTGACATATTCACGCGTGTTGATGGAAATTTCGCCACTTTCTCCAAGCTTTTCCTTGTCTTTCTTCTTTGTCCAACTTGGAGGTGCAATTGCTTGAGTTAAAGCTTCCAATGCTTCATATGCGTCTTCACAAGTACGATCGAACAAGGGTATGTTATTGATGTTATCCACAAGAATTTGATTATCAACTCCTAATCCTTGATAGAAATATTCGATCAAAATTCCTTGAGGTATGGCATATTGAAGACAATCGGCGCAAAGTCTCTTGAATCTTTCCCAAGCTAGGTAGAAATTCTCATCTTTGCGTTGTCGAAAACTTGCAATCCTTTGTCTCCCCTTTGCAATTTGCTCTCTTGTCATGGTTGAAGATGTTTCACCTACCTCTTTCTTTACCCACTTTTCCACTACACAAACAAAATCATTCGTTTTCAAAAATAAATTAGACGAAATTTTAGGATGAATAACATCACCATCAAACTCCATTTTCAATGAACCATCGGAAACATCGATCTTGGTGTGAGAGGTCCTTAGGAAAGGTCTTCCTAATAGAAGAGGGCATTGATCCTTTGTAATTTCTCTTTCCATTTCCATAACAAAAATATCAATAGGAAAAATTAAATGTTGTACTTTAATTAAAATATTCTCTAGCACACCTTTGGGATGTACCAAAGATCCATCAGCCAATTGCAGAACAACATCAGTGTATTTTAAAGGACCAATATTTAAAGTTTGATAGAAACAATAAGGCATGACACTCAAAGATGCTCCTAAGTCAAGCATAGTATTTTCAATGATATTATTTCCAATTGAACATGTAATTGAAAACATACCTGGATCCTTGTATTTAGGAGGTAAATGTTTTTGCAAAACAGCAGAAACTGTTGCTCCAACATTCAACTTACCTTGTAACCTCTTCTTGTTTGTACACAATTGCTTAAGAAGCTTTGCATACCTTGGCACTTGTTGAATTGCATCAAGAAGTGGGATGTTGATCTCGACCTTTCGAAAAATGTCCAAGATGTCTTGATCATCATCTTCTTTCTTTGATCTCTTCAATTTCATTGGAAAAGGCTCCTTCTTTGAATCCAATTTGGGCTTGACAGTAGAAGTTTCCTTGGCTTCATCTTCAATCTCGATTTCTTCCACTAGCACATGCAATTCATCTTCATTCTTGCTTGTCCCTTCATCCATTGTAGGCTTAGTTAGATATGGTTCTTCCAACTCCTTTCCACTTCTTAAGGTAATATCATTCACATTTTCCTTAGGAGGCACTTTTGGTTGAGATGGGATCTTGTTTTGGCTTTGTGCTTTGAGCTCACTCACATCACTAGCCAATTGACCTATTTGCTTCTCTATGATCTCCATGGTCTCTTTCATTTGTTGTATTCCTTCAGAATAATGTGAGGATGGCTGAAAATTAGGCCTTGGATAGTTGTTTGGCCTTGCTTGGTAAGTACCTTGGTTCCCATAAGAATTGTAGCTTCTTGGAAATGGCTCTTGCTTCCTTTGAAATCCCTCTTGCATTCCTAAAGCATTGACTTCTTCAACATTATCTTCGAGCAAACTAGGGCATCTATCCGTGTGATGTCCTAATGAACAAATTCCACAAACCTTTGGCACACTTGAAAAGTTCGATTTGAACAAATCAGTGAGCAAAACAATTTGTTGATTTGTCTCTTCAACACGTTGCTCCAATGTAGAGGAATGGGTTGAGACTTCATTAGTTCTTTTGATATTTCCATCTCTTGATGCACAACTCTCGCGAGTACCAGATTGTTGTGTGTTTTCAGCCATGTTCATGATCAAAGTCCAAGCATTGGTGGGAGTTTTGTCGATGAAAGCCCCTCCACTTGCAGAGTCTATGGATAAAGAAGAATCCACCATTGAAATGGGGTCCAAAACAACAAGAGGAGTTTGAGACATTAAAGACTCAGCTTTCTAATGCCCCTTTGCTTGTTTTACATAATTTTAATTCTACTTTTGGGATTGAATGTGATGCATTTGGTGTAGGCATTGTTGACTTGTCTCTTTTTTAAAATGATGCAGATTAGAGGACAAATCTTCTTCAAGGGGGAGAGGATGATGCGTCTAAGGTTGATCATGGACATGAAGATGACCATGGAGAGCATGGAGAGGATGAGCATAGACTACATGGAGCCATGAAGATGCAAGGAGACCAGGGAGATCAAGATGAACTTGCATCAAAGCTCAATAAGAAGACATTTGATCCATTGAGCTTGCCTGAAGGTCCAATGACAAGATCAAGAGCTAAGAAGTTCAAAGAGTCACTCATGGATTTTATTCGAACTCATCTTGAAAATATGAAGTCCATTGAAAATCAATTGAAGACCTTTGGAGATGATTTTAGCAAGGACAAACTCATTAATTTGCTTGTTGTTGAAACCTAAAAAAACAGGACAAGTCCTGCCCAGGACTTGACAACTCCTGCCCAGGATATAGTCGGTTGAAAGAAGCAAGAATTTCATAATAAGTCCTGCCCAGGACTTGGACAACTCTTGCCCAGTACTTGTTGCGGGAAAAACCTTATTTTTAAGTTTATTTTTTTTTCCTAGCTGGACTTGGACTAGTTTTCCTTGTCTTTTATTTTGGGCTTGTAAGGCATTATAGCCGCCCATACTTCTTTAGGATTAGGTTAAGGACGTCCCTTACCTCTTTATAAGGGATCCATATCACCTATTGTAAACCAAGTTAAGTTTATCAATCAAATTGAGTGTTTATCACCTATTGAGAATTTAGCTTTATTGTTCTAGTTTGAACATACTTAGGATTTCTCCAATCTTGTAGAGTCCTAGCAAACAATTAGGTAGTGATTACTTACTTGTTTGTGAATCTTGTGATCTTCGGTTGTTAATTGCAGGTCTAATTAATCATCTAAGCCCGACGAACGAAGAAGAGACCTTGCTTAGGTTTATTCGATTTCTACAAATCTAGAAGTTCGGTGATTCAAGTTGATCATTGGTAGGTCTTGATGGTGGATTTGAACCAATAACAATTAGATTTTTATCAATTCATGTGGATTGTACTGCATTTTATATATAGTGGCATTAGCATCATGCAATGCTATTCCACCCTTTAAATTGGTAAGCTTTATATATAGTTCGATTTAAGTATAAACATTCCGTTATTTTTTGTTACTATTGTTGTGGAAATTAATTCTCTACATTTGAATATGCATAGAAAGATATATCGACGGTTAGGCAAAGACTCTTGGTTGAATTAGTAAGAGAGCAATTTCTTCCTACACTTGAACATACATATGACATGCGAGATGAAAGTTGATAATTATTTGGGGGCGATGAGAAATATTTGGGTACCATTCTGCCTTGTTCCAAATATTATTGCTCTGTTTTAATTCTTCAATTAGCTTTAACTAGTTTTCGTTTGGGTAGAAACACTACATCTTAAGTGCTTTCAATTTCACTTTCTGTTTTGGAGTCCCTAGAAAACTAATATGAGACATAGAAAGTAAGACATAGATGGTGAAACAGGTCCATGGGGCCTTCAAAGTCAGAACCAAGGACCAGGATGTCATAAACCTGGGTTCAAGTCATGTTGGACCAAACATAGGTTGCTAAACTGATATGATTCATTGATGCGTTTATTACTAGTATATTTATTTTAGGCCTTTACTTGTCTTTTGCTGAAGTAAATTAGCAGAAGAGTAAATTATAAGAGGAACTCTGATGTCTGAAATAAAAACAAGACTTTCCATTTCCAAGTCTTGAGTTAACAATGAGAAGCAAGAATTGGCCTTAAATAAATGTATGTTCTGAAATCATTTGACCTTAATAGTTGGAAGCTTGATTGTAAATATAAAATGTTTTGCTTCTTATTTATTCATTTTTGTCACAACCCGACCCGGAGTCGACCACATGACAGCTGCCGTGAATCCTCGAATAACGTGCCACCATCCTAGGTGCACCGAAAGGTCTCGCGAAGCGAACCAAAGAACAAACAAATTCAATTATTACTTAGAGAAAGACACATCAGGCTTTTAAACAAAACTATCAGATACAACGGAAGACTTAAAACGACACCAGTGGATCCAGCAGGACAACATCATCACGGAGACCAGATGTCTACCATGAAGATTACAGAAATGTCGAGTCCAATGCGAACAGAGGTCCCTGAAAACACAAAAAGAATTTGAATGAGTGAGTATTCCGAGGAATACTCAGTAAGTGCAAAGAGCTAACTAACATCGCATTAAGAGTGAAGTGCATGGCCAACCTAAAAAATAATTTATAAATAAGATGCACAATTACATTGGGGCTCTCTAGTTTTAAATCAAATCTAAGGTCATCACCTTTATTAATTCAATTCATATAAAACAGATCTCAATACTAAAGCATTTCAAAATATAGCCATATACATTCAAAAATCATACTTTGTATGTAATATATATATCAAAGCAACATTAAAACATCCATTAAAAATCATAGCCCCGATTTCTATAAAACCAACAATTATATGATAAACACGAATTCATACGTAAAATAAACAATTATTTATCAAATCAATTATGGCCTGTCGATTTAGAAATCCGCAGTAAAATCATAGATTCCTTTACCGTATGAAAATATATGTGTTTATACCTCAATTTACAATTGAGGGCAAATTACTCTTCACATAAATATAATTAAGATGTGTGGTCAAGATTAGATTAAAAATCCTAAAGAAACTAGGTTTCTACACCACCCTAGTTCTAATAGAATTAGGAAAATCTTATAATTAATTGCAAGGGCTGAAATTTATTAATTATTAAATAAATAATAATTATTTTTCTAAATAATTATTATTAAAATCATCATCTATGCCGCCCCTACCTAGGAGAGTGGCAAAGAAAATCAAACAGAAGCAGTTTCCTTTAATATTGCTGTCTACTAGGGAGGCAAACAGTAAAAAAGGAAAGTTGCTTACCATCTACCCATGAGATGAAAAATACCTCATGGACATGATAAAAAGGCCCAAAGTCGTCTCCCATGTAAAGGAGAGGCCACCCTCCTCCCTGATGAGAGTTATTTTTCTCTTCCTGCAGGAAGGAGGTAGAGAGCTAAAGTTTGTCAGCAAGAGAAACAACCATCTACGTTAGAGAGGCATGAGATTTTCAACCTCACAACTCCTCAACATAGTCGACCTAGCATAGTGGAGAAATAACCTAGCCGTTTTCCCCTCCCAAGGAGGTGAAACTACAACTTTGCATTTTGTTCAATTAAGGACAAAAGGTAAAATTGATCAATTGAAGAGGCTGGAGGTTGCGATTTCTACCAAGGAGTATACCATGATGATCATTGAGCAATGTAGATCATCTTGGTAATATTTCACCTTATTCTGACATCGTTGTAAAAACTTATGCCCGATTTTCAATTAAGGACATTCTGGGAGTGAAACGAAATTCACCATGATAGAGAGCTCGAATTCACTTGAAATTTTTTCCATAATTTTATGAAGATAATCTAAGCCTACTGGTGAAATTTTGGTTCATTCCGAGTTCGTTTGCAACTTTTGCGTTCTTTTCAGTTAAGGACACGTGGCTTTCTCACCCCGGTTTAAGCCATTTTCTTAGCTAATTGTTAATTTCATGATTTCAAAAGCTAAGTATGAGTAATTTCGTGGCCCTAGTGTTCAAAGTCCGATTCATGATGTCAGCACAAAAGAAGCAACGAAGGCATGCTGATGTGTGTTAGGAAGAAGGAAGAATTATTCATCAACCACCCAGGAGGAAGATTTCGATCTCCCATCAAAGAGAGTGGCGCCCTAGCATCTACTTCTCCCCTCTCTCCAGTAGTTGGAAGCAATCAGAAGAAGAATGAAGCTTCACTACACCTTCCTGGAAGCTGTCATCTACTTAGGAGAAGGAGATCACCTTCTTCAGCAAGGCAAGCCCATTAATTGCAAGGCCCATGCCGCCCCCTATATAAAGGAGGCCATTCCAAGGCTTTAGACAGATATCACTCATCTCAAAAACCAGCCCCTAAAGATACAAACTTGCTCTGCGCGAAAAACCATGCTCCATGCTTATTTTCTCTCTGGCTCTGCGCCATTTTCACCTTGTTCACACGAGTTCTTACTCGTTCATCAAATTTCCCTTGTTTAGATCTTGTCTCAGGACTTTCAATCACTCTTTTAGTATTTGTCTCTTGTTTCAATCTTGTCTCCGGACACAAAAACACTGTACACGTGTTTCTCTTTCATAAATAACAATCAAGTTGTTATTTTCTTTCAATTTCAAGCAAGAACATATATCACAAATCTGATCCAGTTGAAAAGTAGAGGAAGGCCCAGTTATGAAGAGTAATTTGCTACGGATTCAATGATTTAAATGCTTCGGTGTGACTTTGATCCAGTCCCCACAATCGCTCTGATCTTTTAATTTGCTGCTCCGCGCACCAGATCCAGTTTTTACAACCTCTTTGTCAATTTCAGCAAATTGACTGGCACGCCCCTATTTTTGGCTCAACATCTCTTTTTGGCATGCCCGGTGGGACAAGTACATTTACTCTCCCTCTCTGGCGTCCCCCTGCTCATTTATTTCATCTACATAGTCGGCGATACCCGACTATCCTTCTCCTAGTCTCTAAACAAGGTGTCCGCCTCACTCAAAGGTCCACACCAACTTACTCCCCTTGACGCTTGAAGTAGGACAAGATAGCAGATCTTTCCTCCTCCAACGCCTCATGGTATATTTTCTTTATTTTTTTCTTTTCTTTTCTAAGTTCTACTAAGTGGCAAACATGCCGCCTAAGGTTGATGAAGCAAAACCATGGCTGATCCTTCACAGTTACCTTTAGAGTCTGATTCAAAGATCTTGTTGCAATATCTGACTGAAGCCATGAATGGAATTTCCTTGGCACATGAGCAGAGGATGCAGCATCTTATGAGATCTATGGATCAGATGAATAGATCTCATGGCCAACTTAAGGAAGCTAATGACTCTCTTAAGGAGCAGATGATTCAAGACCGTGAGAACATCCTGGCTCAAATTGGTCAAGTTGAAGATACACTCGGGGGGCAGATCCAACAAGTTGCCCAAGATCCGAGGCAAGTAAACCTCCTAGCACTTCTCCCCCCACCTGTGGCGCCACATGCTCATAATGGTGCCAATGAGGTGAGATTTCCACCTCAAGTAGAAGTGGTTGGTAATAACAACTTACCACCTCCTAGGGAGGGAGCAGTAAGGGGTGAAAATGAAGTTGATCTCATCCCTGGACATCAGGAGGCAGCAGATCACACCCCTGACAATGTGGAAGAGGAAGTCAACCCAGTTGGTCCTCGAGTTGTAGCCTATGTACCTCCTCATGTGAGGAATGGTGCTAATGGCGCAAGGAATGGTCATCAACGCCATCCTGCTCCACACCATCCACCTCAAGCTGCTGATGTACAAGGTCCAGTCAATCAGAACCACATCAGGGAGATGATTGAAGATATGATTAGCCTAGCCTACAGGAGAGGAGGTAGGCCATTTTTCCAGAAGCATTATCCTAAGGAGTATGATAGAATCTATCCTCTACCTCGTGGGTACAAGGTCCCTGACTTCACAAGCTTCTCTGGTACTTCTAGTGAGCAGACTACTCTAGAGCACATTGCTCGCTTCACTGTACAATGTGGAGAAGTTAACTCTGGCTACCACAAGCTTCGCCTGTTTCCTAACTCTGTCACAGGAGCAGCTTTTACTTGGTACATCAACTTACCACCCAACTCAGTGAGAACCTGGGAGGAGATGGAGACGTTGTTCCATACATAGTTCTACAGAACTGAACCTGATGTCTCCATGACTGACCTGTCACGCCTCTACCAAAAAGGGGAGTCAGCTGAGGAGTACTTAGCTCGTTTCAAGAGGCTAAGGAATAGGTGTCGCACACCTCTCCATGAGATAGAGTTTGTGCGCCTAGCTCAAAATGGACTTGACATAGAACATCAAAAGAAGTTCGAAGGAGTTGACTTCAGAGACTTCTTCGAGATGTCAACCAAGGTGACAAGGTATGAGACTCTCCTAAGGGAGGAAAATGAAAGAAGAAGTTCATCTTATGGCACTTACTATCAAGAGCCAAACTTTGAACTTGGGATAGCTGAGGTCAAGGCAGATCGACCTATTGAGTGTCCATGTCTTATAAAGGCAGGAGTGGGACACCCTCAGACCCAGGAGAGGTTTGTTGCTATGTACCATAGACAAGCAGAGAAGAAACCTTATGATGGGAGCAAGACTTATTCTATTGACACCACAAAAAAAAAATGAAGTCTTTGACTTCCTACATAAGTCTGGTATGATCAAGTTACCACCTAGACATGTCCTTCCTTCGCCTGAGGACATTAAAGGGAGAGAATACTGTAAGTACCATGACCCCTGGAGACATCCAACCAACAACTGTATTGTGTTTAAGAACATAGTACAAGAAAAGATAGAAAAGGGGATCCTGAAGTTCCCTGAGGCGCCTTAGAAGGACATCGGAGTTGAAAAAAATCCTTTCCCAGCTCCTATACACATGGTCACATTCAACCTCCCAAAGAATGGATAGCTGGCTAGTAGGGAGAAGGAGAAGAGAGAGACAACTCCAAAGAGGGAAAATTTGGCTCCAAGTACCTCCTTGGTAGCCAACCCTCAACATGAAGATCGGCCTTGGTATCCAAACACGGCCGCTGACAGGATTAAGGCACCAAGGAGGAAGCTGGAACTTTTCTCATCTGAGGATGATGGAGAACCTGTGGAACATCTTGATACCTCTACTAGGAAGAAGGTTCAAAGAAAGTTGGAATTTTCATCAAAAACTCCACTCCAGAAAAAGGAGAAAAGCAAGGCAAAGTATACTCCTAACTCAGGGGGCAAACCAGAAGCTTCTCTTCCATCTCCTAACCAGAGCAAATGGGAATATGGAGAGTCATCATCAAGAATGGCGCCATATTCCCCTCATCCCTGGTCATCTACCCATCACAAGGTGCAGAAATCTTCCAAGAGAGAACATGATCAACAACCACAAGCTGAGATTCATTCTAAGTCCTTTCCAAAGAGGACTAAGCGTGAGATCAGACCATGGTTGGATCACAAGAAGGAAGAGTATCGCCATGTAGCTGTGAGAAGAGAAGTGAAGTTGATGAGTGACCATGCACGATGAAGAATGGTCAAGCCACCATCAAACACTCAAAAGGGTGTGTGGCGGAGAGTGCAACATCCCAAGTACCCTATTCAAAAGAATAGAAAGACTTGGAGAAGACGAGAACTTCGATGAAGAGCAAAAGCTCGAAGTGAAGAAGTACTTGATGCCATGCAAGTTGATGAGTGGAAATGAACCTTCAAAGGACTCACCACCTACCAATGAGATCGATGTATCCCTCATGGACCTAGCAGACATGGGAGTGAAGTTGTGCAAGGAGAAAATCCTTTCTGAAGAAGCAAAGCTCAAAGCAAAAGTAGTTGAGCTAAGTAAGAAGGAAGTTGAACTCCAAGATTGAAGGCAAGCTTTAATCGACATAGTCTATGGCAATGAAAATTATTCTTGCCAAGAACTACCATACAAAGGCGCCATTAATGAGGAAGCAGTCCTTGCTTATAGAAGACTAGCCATGAGAGCATTCGCCATAGGAGATGAAGATGGAGAAGATGATGACTTCGAGATTCGTAGTATCGACAATTACTCATACTATAATAAGTTTCCTTATGAAGCTTTGTCTAGAAGACTTGAAGATTGGCCACCACATGAGGCCACTCAAGATCTACTCCACATCTCAGAAAACATGCCACCATGGCAAAAATCAATTTTGCTTGAAAAAGCAAAATTAGATAAGGAGAGGAAAGAGTTTGAAGATGAGAAAATAGAACATATCAAAGCTAAAAACATTCTCTTCGAAAGACAAGAAGCTATAGATGATGCTGCTAGACAACTCCTTAGGAGGGTCATCATTGAAGAGCTCAACATGAAGGTAAAGAAGACCAGGAGACCAAGATGAATGTCTATGGACTCCACACTGGGAGGATAATGGTGTCACCCACATGGAGGATACCATACCAACTCCATCTAATAAAAACATGTGTGATGAAAGTTTGGCAGAAAAGCTTGTCGCCATGAGTGAAGAGGAAATATTAGCTGCTGAGGACTTTGACAACAAATCTGTTGATTCAATGGCCTTTGGACAGTTCATGGTTAATCTTAACCATATTATCCTCACTCTACCATGCACATTTGCTGCTAAGCGAAAAGAGCGAGTGGAATCATTTGAACCACCCTCTCACCAGGAGAGTGAAGATGTCATTGAAATCCCTTCAGGAAAATAAGGAGACTCGGGGGGCAACAACTCAGATGATGCTAAAGCTATGATCTTCACCAAACCTGATGAAATAAATACTTGCCACATCAAGTCTTTGTATATCAAGGCTCACGTTGATGGCATCCGAATCAATAGGATACTTGTTGATAATGGTGCAACGGTGAATCTTATTCCCTACTCATCATTGAAAAAGCTTGGCAAGTGCAATGATGACTTGATCAAGTCAGAAGTCACTGTAAGTGATTTCTTTGGCAACATCAAGAAGACAAGAGGCATACTACCTGCCCAGCTGACCATTGGGTGAAAAACGTCCCTCTCTGCCTTCTTTGTAGTTGATTCCTCATCAACTTACAACATGTTACTTGGTAGAAATTGGATTTACTCTAACTTGTGTGTCCCATCATCTTTACACCAACTGCTGATGTTTTGGAATGGCACTGAAGTTAAAGTGGTCAAGGCAGACAACAGACCATTCAAAGTTGAATCCAATGCAGTAGATCTGAGGTTTTATGATGGAACCACTGGACCTATCAGGTTCATGGGCCAGGACAAGTATGGCCGGCCATACCCTATCATCTCCACTGGAGAAGTCAAACAAGAAGCCTTGAAAGAGGTGATGGAAAATCTTGTGCGACCCAATGCTTTGATCCCCTTCAAGCTGCTTCCATGTGCTCCTATCATAGAAAAGATCCCATGAGTACACAACCTAGAAAAGTTGTGTTGGCCAACGACATCATGAAAAAGTTGTCGACTTTGGCCTTAGAATTGAAGCTCCAAAGCTTAGAGGATTCAGCTGCCCCATCAGCTGATGCGGCCTATCAAAGTGTAGAAGACACAGAAGATGAGATCACCATGGAAGAACTTGACCTTCCTCCCATGAAGTTAGATGATCTCAAGGCTGAGGTATAAGATCCTTTACTTGAAGTAAATCTTGGTTTTGAGGAAGAGCCTAGGTCGACTTACATAGGTCAATTGTTGGCCGAAAAAGACAAGCCACGCTTTGTAGCTTTGTTAAAAGAATACAAAGATTGTTTCGCATAGGATTTTGACGAAATGCCTGGCTTAAGTCATGACTTCGTGGAGCATCGCCTACCAATCATTGAAGGATACCGTCCCTATCAACAACCTCCTAGAAGGATGACAAATGATGTCATCCTTAAAGTTAAAGAGGAAGTTGAGAGGCTCCTTAAAGCAGGAGTCATCCGTACCGCAAGGTATGTAGAATGGATTTCAAACATAGTTCCTGTAGTAAAAAAGAACGGTAAAATCAGGGTATGTGTTGACTTTCATAACTGGAATTCAGCGACCCCTAAAGATAAATATTCAATGCCTGTTGAAGACTTACTGGTAGATGGAGTTGCCCAACATCAAGTGTTGTCCTTCATGGATGGACACAGTGGTTGCAACCAGATCTACATAGCAGAAGAGGATGTTCCAAAGACAGCTTTTCGATGTCCAGGTGCAATCGGTACTTTCGAATGGGTAGTCATGCTCTTTAGACTAAAAAATGCCGGTGCAACCTACCAAAGAGCCATGAATGCCATCTTCCGTGACATTATTGGAAAATTCATGGAGGTATACATAGATGATGTTGTGGTTAAGCACACAACCACCTTGACCACATTGATCATCTAAGGCGTTCATTTGAAAGAATGAGACAACATGGCTTGAAAATGAATCCATTGAAATGTGCTTTTGGTGTTGGTGCAGGTAACTTCCTTGGATTTTTGGTTCATCAACGAGGCATTGACATAGACCAAAACAAGGCAAGAGCCATCATACAGGCAAAACCGCCCACCTATAAGAAAGAACTCCAACGCTTCCTTTGACAAGTCAACTTCTTAAGACCAAGGCGTTCTCACCACTGTTGAAGTTGAAAGACAAGGAAGAATTTCAATGGAACGACAAACATCAAGAAGCTTTTAAGGCTATCAAGAAGTACTTAGCTTCACCTCCTATATTAGTTCCTCCTAAGAAGAATAAAACCTTGTACCTATATGTTGCAGCCACTGCATCTTCTATAGGGTGTTTGTTGGCTCAAGGATTAGGAAAGGGAAGGAACAAGCAGTATACTACTTAAGTAGGACTCTTACTGATGTAGAAACTCGATATAGTCCTATTGAGAAGCTATGTTTGTCACTCTACTTTGCAGCAATAAAACTTAGACACTACATGCTCTACTTTGATGTCTGTGTTATTTCAAAAACTGACTTAGTAAAATACATGCTATCTCGGCCTCTCCTTAAAGGCCGATTAGGCAAGTGGTGCCTTGCACTCTCTAAGTTATGTTTCAAGTATATAGCTTAGAAGGCAGCAAAAGGGCAAGCTATTGCTGACTTCCTAGCCGACCACCTATGCTTAGACTTGGGAGAGGAGTTTGAAGACACAAACTTTGTCATGAAGGTATCCTTAATACCATGGGTACTTGAGTTTGATGGTTCTAGCACTCCTAACTCAGCAGGTGCAGGAATTGTAATCATCTCCCCTGATGATGACTATACCATGATGTCATTCCACTTAGACTTTGATTGTACTAACAATCAAGCTGAGTATGAGGCACTTATCATTGGTTTAGAGTTACTCAGGGAAATGCAAGTATCCACAGTACACATCAAAGGTGATTCTCTCTTGGTAATTAATCAGCTTACTAGAGAGTTCAATTGCACAAGTCCATCATTGTTATCCTACTATGCAGTGGCAGTGCAATTGCTAGAGAAGTTTGATGATGTACGAGTAGAACATGTCCCCAGACATAAAAATGAATCTGCAAATGTTGCTGCACAACTTGCATCTGGCCTTACATTCCAAGATGATATTTGGAAGAAGGTGGTGAATGTTGAAAGGAGGAGCATACCTTCAACATTTACTAGGGACAATCTGTTTGAAGTGTACAACCTAGCACACAGGCTTGATGATTGGCGCCAGCCATTCCTTGACTATCTCCAAAATCCATCAATAAGGGTCAGTAGGAGGATAAGGATTTTGGTTGTGCACTACACTGTCTTAGCCGATGAGTTATACCGAAAAGACTTAGACGGATCTTTGATGAGATGTCTAGATCATGAAGAAGCTAAGAAAGTCATCAAGGATGTACATGAAGGCTTATGTGGTGCACATCAAGCTGGTAGGAAGATGAGATGGCTAATACGCTGTCATGGCTTCTATTGGCCAACCATCATGAAAGGCTGCATGGAATTTACCAAAGGTTGCCAAGCTTGTCAAAAGTATAACCATATCTAGAGACTTCCATCAGAAGAGCTACACTCTATAATAAAGCCTTGGCCATTTAGAGGATGGGCGATTGATTTATTGGAAAAATCTATCCACCAGCCAAGGGAGGTGTCTGCTTTATTATAGTTGCCACAAATTATTTCACCAAGTGGGTGGAAGCAAAAGCTCTGAATGGCATAGCTCATAATGACATCAAGAAATTCAACAAGGAACACATCATCTACCGCTTTGGGATTCCAGAAACTCTCACTACCGATCAGGGTACTAACTTTGATGGTGAGATCACAAGCACTCTGGAGGAAAAATTTGGCCTGAAATTCACTAAGTCCACGCCATACTATGCACAGGCTAATGGACAGGCTGAAGCTTCTAACAAGGTGATGATGGGCATCATAGAGAAAATGATAAAAGACAAACCTGGTAAGTGGGATCGTGTCTTGCCTAAGGCTCTATGGGCATATCAAATGTCACAACCCTCAAGTACCGGTGTGAGTCCATTTAGCCTCACCTATGGTCATGATGCGATGGTTCCTATGGAACTTTTGGCTAAGTCAGCCAGAGTTGCATTCCAAAACAACTTGCAATGGTATGACTACAATGATGCCATGATGATTGAGCTTGAAGACCTTGATTCTGAAAGGTTGGATGCTTTAAATCACCTGCAAGCACTGAAAAAGAAGGCAGAAAGAAGTTATAACAAGAAAGTTCGGAAATGAAGTTTCATCGAAGGTGAACTAGTACGGAAA
Organism: Corchorus olitorius; assembly: GCA_001974825.2. NCBI lineage: Eukaryota > Viridiplantae > Streptophyta > Magnoliopsida > Malvales > Malvaceae > Corchorus > Corchorus olitorius. The sequence continues at coordinate 2,681 of AWUE01019832.1, read as the reverse complement.
GCTTTCTTGCCTCTTGGCTCAAAGAAACGTGTAAAGTGGTCTTCTAAGTGGGAAGGACCATTCTGTATCAAGAAAGTACTTAAGAATGGTGCCTACTGGTTAAAAACTGAAGATGGTGATTCCCATAGAAAGTTCATCAATGGGCGCTATTTGAAGAAGTACTATCCAACTGCATGGGAGGCAAAGTCTGATCCAAATCCTGAGTTTGACATGGAAGAGGAATTAGACAATGTGGCTATGACTCAACTCACAGCCACATGCTTCACCAAAGTGTAAGACTTATACGCTTCGTGGACTTAGCCACCCCAATTGCGTTATTGTGGCTATAAAATAAAAACAAATATTTTTATTACTAATGGAGTAATAAAAATTTTGAAATTTTTGCCCAAAACAATATGTTTGGCAAAAATTGGAAGAAAAATAAGAAAATTCCATCACTAAAATTTTACAAGTGTTGTGGAATTTAATTTTTTCAAAATTTGGCCTTAGTTAAATAGGGAGGCCGAATTTCTGAAGTAATTTTTGGGTTTATTGCCGAAAATTTCTAAGTATTATTGGCAATTTAAATTCCAAAATAAATTCTAAGTATTTTATCTTTGTGGTTTTAGTCATAAGACCAAAAGATTAACTAAGGATTTTGTTTAAGCTAGATGGCTAAAATAAATAAAGGCCACTAATATTGAAGTTGGCTAAAAATTCATTGCCACCAATTCAAAACAAAAATTTAACTTGTTTGAAAATTGAAAATAAAAACAAAATTCTAAATCACTCTCCTTTCTCCTCTTCCGCAGTCTCAAGGGGAAAGGACTCGGGAAAGAGTGATCTCCATACTTCAAATTCTCTATCCATGCTATCCAACAGAGCTCTGAAGAAGTCCCTCTCAGCAACAACAGCTAGGTAATCATCTTTCTCCTTGGGAAGGATGCTGGCCTCGCAATAGATTTCTTCACAGTTTTGATTGGAAGGTACCTCACGTTTCTTGGCAAGTTAGGCTTTCTCAAGCTGAAGAGCTTTCACTTTCGCTAGGTGATCATTGATTTCATCATCAATAGCAAACTCCTTCTCAGAAGGCGCCACAGAATGGTATAAGGCCGTAGCCTTGTTGTCCAAGGTCTTCTGGCATGCCTTGCATCTTTTCTGCTTCTCATTAAATTGATCATAGTAGCTCTGAGTTTGATTACCTTGTGAGAAAAACATCAAACAATCTTGGAAAATATTTCTAGAATTGAGCTTCATCTTCATCAATTTCAAGGGAACGTGACCAAGTCTGAGCATGAGAATAGATGACTTCCTTCTGGGAAGGAAGAATGGCTGCATCCGCTTTCAAAGTGAACTTGCAAAGTTCATCATAAGCTTCTTTTAACTTTGCATCAGAAGGAACATCAGTAACATCTCCAGAGGAGACTTCATGATCCATTGGTAGAAGTTTGGAAGTGTATTCCTTAAGGACCTTACACCTTTGAAGGAGAGGAGCATCAGCCAGGATAGAAGGAAGCATTGAAGATGGATTTCTCATCAAAAGAGGAGATGCGACAATGGGAAGATAATTTTCAATCTCTACATTCCTATCTACTGCCTCACTGACCAGAACAGGCATGGACATTGGGAGAATGGTTCCAGTAGTACCCTAAGAATTGGAAACTATATTTTCCAAATCATTCATGAAATCTTTGCCACCTGTTTGCCCTGAGAAATCTATGTCACCTAAAGAGAAGTTGTCTTCAAGAAGAAAGGATGCGGCCATATCAAGGGCCGAACCTGTTGATGAAGAAGGGACATATCCTTGATCCACGTAGGTGACATGGTTAAGTGAGACATCTGGGGATCGGAGGGAGAAGATCCATCTAGTGGTTCATTTTTGGCCTTCTAAGGAGGTGCATTCTAAAGACTAGGATCAGGATGAGATACTTCCATCAAGTCGCCAGAAGTGAAACCACCAGACTTCAGAATAGCTTTCTTCTTCTTCGAATTAGAAGGTTCTGAAGGATCTTTATCACGAGATGGGTCAACACGTTTCTGTACTGTTTGCTTTGCCATTTTGTTGGCATCCCTCTTAGGAGGCACAAAAGCATCACTTGAGAAAGGACAATTAGTAAGAAACTTAAAGTATAAATCAAAGTTTAAGTAACAGAAATTACCAGGTGGAAAGTGAAGTCTTGCAGCAATGTGAGAAATATCTTCGCTGCAAATTTTGTTCCATATCTCTTACCACCATGTAATGCAATTTAGAGTGGCCTTAGATACAAAAGGAGGAATGATGAACTAAGCCTCTTGCCTTTGTTTTTCAGCATACTCATGACATCTCACAAAGAAAGCTTTCTCAAGAACCCAGGGTCTTATGTGACAGCACTTGTTCCTTGAGAAGTGAGGAGGTGAAGGGATTTGCTGTGTGAAACCAAGCTGTCTACCTAGTAGAGTGCGACAATATGTTTCAAACCCAGGTTTGACTCTCCCATCTACTTCAACGCCAAAACAAAGGTCAATAGGCAGGCAGAAGTTTCTCCATGCTTGTTTCACAACATCTGCACTCTCGTGGGTAGGCGATTCTTGGAACCATGAAGGGCCAAAATGTCGCCGATAGTATAAGAAGAACTCTTGATCTTTCAGATTCCATAACGAGTGGAAGACATTGTTCACATTGTTCTTGATATGAACAAGCCCACTGTATAGATCACTATAGC